>OY294044.1:110428698-110478063 GCA_958510825.1 Brachypterus glaber | reverse complement strand
AAAAAGTGTGTGTATTTGCTTACATTCTAAAGCAGTCGTAGAAAAAATAATTTTCAATCAGATTTGACCAATACAATACTTTTTACAGTATACTGTACTTTACTGTATACAGTAAAGTTAGATGAAAAATCATCATAATTGTAAGTGAAATATACTAAGGCCAATTTTTTGATATTGATATGTGAAAGGGGGCTATCGGAGAAGCTTAAATCAGGATTTTCGTATTGCTATGTGCTTGCTTCGGGTCGCCATATTGGAAAACGCATATCTCCGAAACTATTGGTTTCAGCGGAAAAGTTCCATGGATCCAAGGACCAAAGTTGTAGGCAATTAAATTATCTTTAATGTTTATAAACACTTTCTCTGTGCGTGCTATAATTTTGAGGTTATGTGCATTTAAAAATTGTTTTTTTCGCTTATTCCCATTTTTCTCGTTTCCAGAAGAAGTTACGTACATCATAAAAAAAAGTAAGACAGAAAAACTTACCTACGAGTAGCGCATTACGTTTTTCTCCCTACCAAGGAATCATTGGTTAAAAACTCGTACCTTTTACCATATAAAATATTGTAACATTTTTTTGACGGTCGTTAAAGCGAATAAAAGAAGAGAAAGTTACATAAAAAAATGGTTTTACTTAATGTTATTTTGTATAGTATTGAAAAAGGTACTTTTTTGGTTTATTCTTCATACACTCACACTAAATTAGCATATTCTACATATTGTACAAACGTAAATTATATTGAACACAAGGAAAACGTCAAATTTTTGGGTTACAATTACCACTTGAGGCCTATCCAGAGGCTCGCATAAAAACCATTACAAGATACATGACGACACATTACGCCAATCCTGGCATCGCATTCTTATGTACTATGCTTGTTATGCGAGTCTTTGGATAGGCCTTTTCCAGGAAAACAGTACCGACAATTTTTTGATACACTACGATTTATGCATAATTATGCTATTTATGCGCTCTGTAGGGCCGCGTCCCTTACTATCTTGCATAACTGGACGGAGTATAGTTACGGTTTTGTTTGTATTGATTTCATCTATCACTAAGTGTGGTCGATATAGTACTTTTCATTACTGTCGGCTTTTTGATTAAGTAATGTCAACTTACCTAGTCGGTAGTGAGAATAGTATATTAAAGTACTAGTTTCATAACATACGTTTTTAGCGCACGAGTACAAGTTTAGACAACGAGCCGCTTGCGGCGAGTTTTCTAAAGTACTAGTGCTCTAAAAACGTGTTATGAAACGAGTGCTTCATACAATTTTTTCTATTTTGCTCTAAAATTTAAAAAACTTTAAATTGATGACTGATTTAGGGATTTTTGTTTTGGGTTGGCATTACAGTTTACACTATGTTTAAAATTCTAAGATCAAATGATATTTTGATATATTTTACAGTCATCTCTTCTTTTTTCACTGCAATTAACCAGTCCACAATTTTAACAACGTAAAAAATAACCCAAACACAAAATTTTGTAAAAAATTAAACTTTAAATCGACATTGACATTTGCACGCAAAACGTCAAGAGATAGGCTTTTGTATGTTGCCAACCCAACAGAAAAAAAAGTAGAGACCTCTTATGGGCCTAGAAGAACACGCAAAATGCGTGTGATTATGAGCTTATAAGAGTCGCAAAATTGAAAAAATGTATTTTTCGTAAAAAATAATAAAAAAATTGACATTTAATGTCAAAATACGTTTAAGTGTGATACAACCTATTAGAACTTAGCTACATATATAAATACCTCTTCATAGCTTTCTCCATCTCCACCAGCGCGTCAGTGGCCACCTGGTGGCCGAAGCCGCGACTGCCCGAGTGGATCATGACGCACACTTGGCCTATGGCTTCGATGCCCATCTTGGAGGCGGCGTGTTTGTCGAAAATTTCGTCCACCACCTGGATCTCGGCGTAGTGGTTGCCCGCACCGAGAGTTCCTAGCTGAAAATTGTTATTTTTTATATCAACCATGATGAAAAAAAAAATTAATTTAGTAATTGACGGTTCTGTAGTGGAAAAACCTAGGTACAGAATACTGCTAATTGTTTAAAATTGAAGTTTTATAGCAATAAGAGATGTTCCAAATCGATACCCCCAATTGGCCAAGCAACAAAGCCGTAACTCATATATTGTCATTTTTCACGACAGCTAAATTTCTAAAATATATTTTTTTTGTTATTTAAGGGTGGGAAATGATTGAAGTGGAAAAAGAAGCCATGTGAAACATCATTTGAAAGCTTATAAAATTCTCTATTAAACTGTATAAGTATTTATTGTTTATTTATTGTGTGTTTCTGATAATATTCAAGTTTAGAATTTCTTACTTTAGTGTTTTTAGGTAAACTTTTGGTTAAAGTGGACTGTGGAAAACCCTGAGTAGTACCACCATGTGTGTCTTTTTTCAAGGCGTTTACCTAGTAGTAGTAGTAGTAAATTTTTGGGTTGGCCAAAGCCGGACAACTAGGCCATTTCTGGCCCTTTTTGTCACCCCAGGCAATCCCAGCCATTTACTAATTTGAGTCCTCCTTGAACCGGCCCGTCCTTTCAATAAAGGTCAGGATATTGGCCCAGGGGAGATCTCTTAGTTCCTCTTGATTAAGTCTTTGAGTTTCAAAGTTTTCAACCTGATCCTGTCGTATCTGACACACTCGGCTAAGTAATGAGAGGATGTTTCATCCTCTCCGCACTCTGGGCATAGCGGACTCTCTAGAATCCGCATTGTTGCCAGGTGCTTCCTTAGCCTGCAGTGGCCCGTGAGGACCCCTACAACAACTTCGATTTGCTTGGGCCAGCCAGGAAGTCCCTAGCTTGCCGGCAACCGTCGACCGCCGTCCATTGCTCCTTTAGCTTGGTATAAGCCCACTCATCGAGAGCGGTCTTTACCTGCTTCCTTGTAACACCCAATATAGGTTCCGCCCCCGTGCAGGCCATCCCTGATCCGAGTCTTGCAAGTTCATCTGCCTTCTCGTTTCCGAGAATTCCACTATGACCCGGTACCCATACCAGTTGAACGTTTTTGGTCCTTGCTAACTCTTCCAAGGCTTCTACACACTCCCTGACTAGGAGTGACTTAGTGCTGGGATTGCACAATGCCTTTAGAGCGGCTTGACTGTCCGAGCAGATGTATATATCGTGCCCCCGGTGCTGCCTTATTTACCTGCAGTTTGCCGCTTCCTGTATGGCATAGATCTCAGCTTGGAAGACAGTGGAAAAGCGGCCAAGTGGAAAACTCTTTTGCAAGTCCAGGTCCTCCACGAAGGGTCCTGTCCCAGAGCTTTGGATGCCTTCCATACGCCAGCCGTCTGTATAGCACACCAAAGCGTTTGGCGCAAATTGTATTTCTTTCTTTTCCCATTCCTCCTTTGAGGGGTTTACCTATGAGTATAACTCAAAATGGGTCTAACTTGAGTTACATCCTTGTTGCTTGGGAGTGTCGAAATATGGAATCTCTAACTTTTAAAATTAAGAAAAAAAGGGGTGTACCTTGGTCTTGTAACACCCGGTATACTAAAAATATATTTTTAAGTACAAAAAAAATAGAGAACAAAATTTAAAAAACTACAAGAATTTAATTATTAAAAAAAGGTACTAAATGAAACTGACCTGCGGTAATCCTCTTTTCTTGGCCCGCATACTGACTTTCGAGGGATCCGCGTTGAGCATCCTGCCGTATTCTTCGCAGTGCTCCTTGTCCTCTGCCCAAATGTAGCCCTCGCGCAGGGACCAATCCATGCCCATTTCTAGGGCTTCTTCTAGATCCCTCGCGTTCATGGGAATTATGCCTTAAATATTGTTATTTATTTATTTTTAATTATTTTGTTAGAAAAGCGATCCAAGAAAAAAAAAATATTATTTTCATTAAAAAAACAGTTTTCCACATTTTAAAGTATATGTCCCGATTTCAAACGCTAAATAAAAGTTATTCAAACGTTGGACCCTAACGTTAGGCATCTAACATTCATCTAACGTTAGGTCAAGTTGTTCTAACGTTATATTTCACCAGGAAAGCTTAGTTAATATACTTCGTAAAAATTGCCCTCAACCCGGACAACATTTGCTATTTTACGTGAAAGTCATTATGACATCATTTAATGATTTTCTCTGAGTTCATGAACGCATACAGATGACTCCTCATTGTAAAGTCATTAGGAGATCATGTCATGAAGATCTAGCAGCGGTCTACGGAATGCGCATGCGCAAACTTTAAATTAAGCGCCAAATTTAAATTAACCGCGAAATTTATAATTAAAAAAAAAAGAAAGGAAATTACCCTGCTTAAAAAGATCTCATATACACACACCTTTTTGCTCATATCTTGAAAACGCGAAGAGATAACCAAAAAAATAACGAAAAAATCGACCCCCTAGGACCCCACACAAGTCCATTTTTAACAACTTGAGGACACCGGGATGTTCCCACTGGGAACTTCCCAGTGGAAATGTTCCCCAAGATGACTGGTGGAACTAGTTCCTCTAGGCTAAAGCCTCCAGATATCTACAGCTCACCATACCAATCCGATGTGTATCGCATTAGCTGACCAGTAACTTAATTACTAGTAGTATATCCTTATAAAGACAGCTGCCTTTTAATACTAGTATTCCAAGAAGGCGATTTTATTCGTTTAATAAGTTTAGTTAGTGGTAGGAAATAACATGTGGGGCCACCTATAGCATAACGCTGTCAAGTGCACTGAAATTGAAACATTACAGAAGCCTGTACTATTCGGTAATCGTTCTCAATCGGGTCCCGGGCAACATTTGCTATTTCACGTGGAAGTCATTATGACATCATTTAATGATTTAACGTTAAATGTGTATACACCTCATGACAAACTCATAACATGATCACAAAATCATGAGATGTGGTCATCATGATGTTCGTATGAGTACAAAACGTGGAAATCATAACATGATGCTCTCATGAGGCCTCATGAGTTTATGGATATTGTCCGGGAAGTTGCACAATGTAAAGAAGTAGTTTAACGTCGGTTTTCTGTATCTAGGAACTTAAAATGGATAAATATGTACATCAAAAACTGAAAAACTTTAATCCCTCCTGGAGTCGTTTAAAAACGCAAAGTTCTGAAAATAAGACGTCGTGTAAAAATTACGTAAGATTTTTAGGAAATAAAGAAATAAGGATCAAAAACCATTTAAAGTTATTTGCTATACTTTTTTACAATAGAAAAACTCATTAATTTTATTTGCAACAATTTTGGGAATATGCGCCAAAGCCAATATTCATGTCGATGCACAACAGTTGCTCAAAAACCTATTTTGACATGCTTACACAAAAAACATCCTAATTTCTAAACAAACTAATATTTTTGCTTAAAATTTGCAAGAAGCATAGCAAGTATATGTCTTTAAAGACTTATTTATAAATATAAACCAAAAAACATTTTTTCTTACGTAATTTGTGCACGACCCCTAAGTACGTACCTTTAGAACCTACTCCGACAGGAATGTGGTCAAACAAACTCTGAGCTAACTGTTCCTTGACAGGGTGAACATCTTTTTCCCACAAATTTGTACGTAACAGCCTTACCCCGCAGTTAATATCAAAACCGACTCCACCTATTAAAAAAAACAACCAAATTAAATTCCATAGATATTTTAATTAATTTATTTTGTTGAAATAAACAAAATTAAGTGAAATGGAGAATCTTTTGTTGACAGCAAAAATTTTTTTACTAACTTTTGAACAATTGCATTATTATACTATTTACAGAGCCTGCGCTAGAATAATATTATTGACAGCGCCTGCGCTAGAATAATATAATACGGTAGTTTCAAATTTCCCATAAGGGAACGTTCAAGTATTACGTAACGCAAATTGTACCAAAATTCATACACTTCATACCCCGTTTCTCGCGTTATTAAGGATGTAGAGATTTCATGTTTTGGCTACCCCCCCAAATAGGGGGTGTGTTAGGGGGGTAGCCAAAATTTAGATCTCTACAACCTTTAATAACGCGGGAACCGGGGTATGAAGTGTATGAATTTTGGTAGAATTTGCGTTACGTATTACTTGAACGTTCCCCAATCGCCAAAAAACGTCCTAGACAAAAAATTTTGTATACAAATGTGTTTCATGAGAAAATAGGAAAATTTAAAAATGTCCGTCCGTCCGGCTCTCATGATTTTTGTGGACATGATAACTCCAGAACGAATTATCCGACCGACTCGAAATTTTCAGGAAAAATCAAATTCTATGAGGGGAAGATCCCTATTGTTTTTTAAAGTAATCCCCCCAAAAACAAAAAAGTTATGGGCGGTTAAACTTCTTTAAAAAATAAGAAAACATTTTTAAGAAATATTTTTTTCGCAAAAATAAAATAAAAAAAAGTTTTTGTTTTAGAACTTTTTCTTTCGAAAAAAAAATTTTTCAATTTTTTTTTTATTTTTTCAAGAAAAGATCTTTTTTTGAATGTTATTTTTTTAGTATTTTTTTTTGAAAATTAATTTTTTTTAAGTATTTGGGAAAATGCAATATACCGTTTACTGTGAATAATATATAATGGAATGCGTAGCATTACATATCTCCATTTATTATTCCATCAATCTATTTTCTAATCATCGTACAGAGTGATATTGGTAGACTGACAGTTTCGGGCTGCTGGCCCTCTTCAGTACCAAGAGTCAACTCTGCACGCCGATTAAGAAAACGTTTTTAGACTTTACTCGCAAAAGGAATATAGCCATTAGATTGATGTAGACTTGTGCGCCATCTATTTCTAGATGTAGACAACTACTCATACCTCTCCTTATCTGGAGACTTTGAATGGTAGCAAGTTGAAGACTTGTGTGTCTCAAGCACATAGTACCACTAACGGGTGGTTAGACGTAAAATTAGTAAGGACAGAAATTTTTAATTTTAAACAAAATTATAAAAATATTAATTTATTATTCCATCAATCTATTTTCTAATCATCGTACAGAGTGATATTGGTAGACTGACAGTTGCTGGCCCTCTTCAGTACCTCTTGGTACTGAAGAGGGCCAGCAGCCCGAAACTGTCAGTCTACCAATATCACTCTGTACGATGATTAGAAAATAGATTGATGGAATAATAAATTAATATTTTTATAATTTTGTTTAAAATTAAAAATTTCTGTCCTTACATATCTCCATGGCTTGTTGGGACTTTAAATTTGGCATTAAACTGTATTATAGCTATATGCATTTTTCTTTCTGTAAAAATTAAAATACTGTGCATTTCAGATTATACAAAACAGAGAAAAACGAAGAAAATGAAGATAGAGCGATTAGATCAAGGCTGACGTGGGGAGACGGTCCGTGCGACGCTCTGTATTTTATTAAAAAAAAAAAAAACACGTCAGCCTTGATCTTTGTTTCATACGTTTTGTTTACTTTCAAACGGGCGGTATTTCTTTATTTTTTTTTTGAGATTTTTTTTATGAATTTTTAAGATTTTTTTTTTATTTTCTTTCTTTCTTTGTGGTTTTTTTCTTACCTGGCGATACAATAGAATCAGGGTTGTCCATGTCGAAAGCCGCCATATTGCCAATAGCAAACCCATACCCAGAATGTACATCGGGCAGGCCCACTGATTTGCCCACTATACCAGGCAGTGCTGCCACATTTGCAATTTGCTTCACTCCAGGCAAAAAGCCTCCTACCATGCCTGGACGACATGAGTTTCGTAACTCATCCAACATCAGTTTCTCTAAATGACTGTTTACGTAGAATATACCTAAGACAATCAAATTGTATTTTACTTACCCTAGTAGAAATTTAACGTTAGAATAACGTTTTTCTAACGTTAGAAAACTGTATAAAAGTACGTTATAAAACATGTGCAAATGTCCCGCTTTTTAAAGTTAGAATCAAACGTTAGTTACAAACGTTAATCTAACGTTAGATTTTTAAGTTAGAAATTCGTTATAAGTACGTTTGATTTCTAACTTTCGGAGGGAGCGTGGCCAACTAGGGAATTTCTACCTGCATCATAAAATGGCAGCTGGAGACAAATTTTATCATATAAATAAATCTTAATGTATTTTAGCAATCATAATATTTTTAAACATAATTTCGTTACATTTATTTATAAAATAACCACCTTTTTAGGTGGCCCTAAATATTTTTCGTGTAATATGCTGTTATACTTTGATAAATACGTTTACCTCTCAGAAAAACATATTAGGTTAGTTAATATTCATTTATACATTCAGAATCTTAAGATATTTTTTCAATTATAGTACAGTGTTGCCAGACTTACATAATTTTGACTTTTGGGGGATATTTTTTAAACTTTATAGAAATAATAAATAATTATCAAACCTAGGCAAATAGCTGTCTGAAATGAGCATTTTCTACTATAGCTTACATATTAATAATGAAAATTTAAAAAATATTTAAAGTTAGAATAAGGTTAGAATTTAGTTAGGAAACTAACGTTAGATTTATGTATTTTTTTGTCAAACGTTAGTTTTTAAGGTTAGATTTATATATTTTACAAAAGTCCAAAATGCTCAAAATTTTCGTTACATAATACTTGAACAATACTACAATACTAAGGCAACAACAAATTTTGTCTAGGTGGACAATTTTAAAAATACAGCTCGGCCGCTAAAGTGTTAATGTAATTTTTTATTTAAATTTTTATTTTATAATTATACTAAATGTAGTTCCTGCAAATTTCACAATCCTACCTAAAAAAATAAAAAAGTTAAGAAGGGTGAACCACCTTTCTGAAACACCTGGTATAGAGATCCTAACAACTTTTTCTGTGATATCTGTCTAGTTTTAAGTATATTTTCAAATTAATTACAATAATCTCATCATTATTTTAACCAGGGCCGTAGCGAAGGAGATTTGGTGGGGGGAGGAGGTCAAAAATTGCAACTTTTTTTAGCCTAAAAACACAACTTTTTCCCTCGTCAAAAAAAAGTTCATGACTAAAGACTAAAAAAAAAAGTCCCACCCTTTCTCCAAAACTCAAAAAAAAAAAAAAAATTCATGACTAAAAAAAAAAAAACGTCCCACCCTAGAAAAAATATGCAACTTCTATATTTTTAATCCATGAAATATGCAACTTTTTTGATTTCAAGATAGGTGGGGGGGGAGGCTCCCCCCCATAGCTACGGCCCTGATTTTAACGCTTACTATTTTCATCAATAATAATAATAATAATAATATAATTATTACAAACAACAGTACCTACTTACTACTTCATTTTGAAAAAAATGTTTCTTGGTAGGACACAAAGACAATTAAAATTGAAAAGAATCTCCTTAAAACTAAAAAAGTTATAGTTAAGAGCTAAATATTAAAAAAAAATAATAATAGTGGAAGAAAATCTCCAAATTTGGAAGTCTCCATAAACTTTAAATAAAAATCGAATAAGAGCATGTTGGAGAAAAATAGGAAAAGCTTATTAAAATAACAGATAGGAAAGAAAAAATCGAGGTGTAAACTTTCCTAGAATTCATTGTACCTACAGACCCAAGAAGTTCCTATAGCACAAATTCCACAGGAATTCATTGATATTTCTTGGAATTCATAGGAATTTCCGAATTCAATGTACAAAATTTCTCTCTGGAGAGATCCAATCCAATCCAATTAAAAAAAAAAAAATGGCATTTTCCATAGGATAGTTTGCCAGCTCAATCTAATATAATTGTCGGACTACGCAAAACCGTCTCACTTTGTAGTAATTTTTGCGCAGACGCCAACTTATAAAAAATTATCTTTAAAATTTATAAAAAAATTGTCTTTACATGTTCAACAGTTCCAGGTTACAATTTAACATCACACAATAAAAAAAAAAAACATAAATATTCACGATTCACTTAAAACTTTACTATTAAAGTAATATTTTCACGAAACAACATAAAATAAAATAAATCAGGTCCTGTGGATATCTAAGATAGCAGGTTAATGCAGGAGTAAATCCGCCAAAGCGGCCACATCCGTCTCTTACAAAAAACACGCTGCGACTGCTCCGGAGAGATTGTAAAATATCATTATATTGCACAATATAACAAAAAAATAAAAGGAACCAAAAATATGGTTCTTAGTCTGAATCCGATGTTTAATTCTAATAATATATTTTTTTTAAATAAGTTTTACTGTAAACTAACTAAATAAGAAAGAAATTTCATACAAAAGCATTATTTTTCTTAGCTTCAAAATTTACATACCCTCAACATTCATATTAGGCTGAAAACCCTTCTTTATCCGCCAGGAATATGCATTTATTTTTTCCAGATACTCTAGTTCTTGTTCGTATTTTCTCACAACCATTTTAAACTCTTTAAATTATTATTTTTCAGCTAAAATCTTTTTTGTTGATTTTCTTTTTAATTATTTTTAGGTTATCCGGCTATCTTCTCTTCTTCTTCTTCTTTTGTCAAGAGATCAAATACGCCTATGGAACTGTTCATGTTTCTCAGATCGGAATTATTGAAAATACAGTTTCTGAAACGGGAAACGGAATTTAAAATCATTGCTATAAGTTTTATTTTGTAACGATTAGTATAAGGTAAATAAAAAATATAATTTTCCTCAAGAAACACGATTTTCTCAAAATTCTAGGTCATTTTTCCACCCTACGAAATGTGTAATACGTATGCAACTGTTTATACAAGTATCGATTTAAACAGTTGCATAATAGTCAGCGACCTTGTAACCGATATGTATTAAAAGTTGCATATATTTTGCATTATCGACATTTTTTGCTTATTTGGTTTGTGGCTTTTCTGCATATACAAATTATAATAAAATGACCATATAAGGTCATTAGTTTAATTTAGTTTAAAAACAAGTATGTGATAGATATTAATTTTCCGCGAAAGAAGATTATAGTTAAATTGCAAGCCGCTGTACTACAATGGAAGACGATTTGGGTGAGTTTTTGTTTAAAAATAGAATTATTTTTCTTAAAAACAACCTGTTTTTGTACATAACCTCAAATATTGCTTACTAATGTAAATTGCCCACACCTATCGCAATGTGAATTTATTATAAAAGATTAAGAATGCAAGGTTTCTTAGATAAATTTCTGACATTGTTTTTTTTTTGTCTGGGCCAGATTTTCTAGCGGATCACATCTGCCATAAATTGACATTTGTTTTTAAAACAATTGGTTTTGCATAATAACAGCTTAGGAGCATAATATTTGGCATTATAATATAATGAAGCTCAAATTTCGAATGACCTCCTTGAAGGTCCCTATAGGGACCTTTAGAGCCTTAGAAGGAAATATCTGTTCCTCTCCTGGAATTTGCCTAAAAAATAGGCTAGGTTTGGAATAGGGACCCTAAATGGACAGTGTTTTGCAATATGTTAACTTGCACTGTGAAATGACAGTAGGTTGCTCAACATTTTAATTTATATCTTTTAAACTAATTGAAGATTACAATATAATCTTGGGGGGCTGTATATTATATAATATTACAGTCCAATTTTGTGTTTTTAAATCTTTTGCTTGTTAGCAATATGAACTATCGCAAAGAGCAATATTTCAACCCATTACCTCCTTCGATCCCCTTATCCCAACCAGATTTTTACAAAAAACAATATAGGCCAAGAACGTTGGCTAGGAATCATATGAGATAAATTTAAAGTCTATAGCTCAAAGCGTTATCGAGTTATCGTGATTATACATTTTCCTGGACAGACAGACAATCATTTTTTTCGCGGTAATCCCAGGAATTTTCTTGAAAAGTGAAGTGTGACAGACATACAGTATGTTTCCCTCACATTTCATTTGACCCTTTCTTCTTTCCTCCTACAAATTTATCACGGTTCTCCCCACCCCCTCCTCCTACTTTTGTTCTTACTCTCTCACTAAAAATTTAAGTCCTATTAAAAAAATATATATTTTTTTAAGGAGGACCTGAACTTTTTTTCAGCTCCTTATGTATTTTACAAGTAAACCAACTATACAGTTGTCAAAACATCGGCACTAGGCACTAATTTGAAACGTTATGAAATAGTAAGTTGTGTGAATAGGCAACCATTAATGCACCTGTGTGTTGCATAACTTATTAAAGTTTGAAAGTCTGTATCTCCAAAACGTTATATTTTAGCAAAAACTGTATATGATATTTTTTGTAGGGCTTAAAAAGAGCCTTCATTTGAAATATAATTTTTTTAAATTGGTGAGTTATTCAAAAAAAAACATTTTACTGCTTTAAACACCAATATTTTAGGAAAAAATTGTTTATAGCATTTTTTGAGCAATTTGAGTTTTACCCATTCTTGCCCCCTTACTCCCAATCGTTTACCCCCAATATGCAAAGAATCACTTGTTGATATCTTTTTTAAAAATTGAGTTATCGAGTTTACACCCAGACAGACAGATAGACGGATGCAGACATTTTTTTCACTGATTTCGACTCAGAAAGGTATAAAACGGCCAGAAATATGAAAAAAACATGGTCATAGATTTTGACTTTTCGGCGAAGATTTCAATACATCGGCACTCTCAGTATACTAAGTGCCGATGTAAAAATACTATTTTAGGTGAATAATTTGCTTTTGGAACCATGTGATTCATATGGTTCATATGAAGTACCATTTATATAATATATTAAATATTATTTTGTTACCTTATTTGGTCAAGTGGGAAAGTTTGATTAAAAGGTGGTTTACCTTTTAAGAAACCAACTATGTCCAAAAATTTATGGCGACTCTTTTACAAGACAATATTTTATTATTAATTTAAAGATATTTTCCGATATGAGGCATTTTCTATTTTTATACATTTAAACACGCTCAAAATAAACATTAAAAAATAATTCAGTTTTATTGACGTTTTCTATTAAAATAATGTTATTAAAATAACGCACTTTAGAAACGCACTTAGCAAGTTTTGTAACTGTAGAAAAATTAACTAAGCAAAAGTCGCGTTAATGGTAAAATAGGTTAAGGGCATTGATATTTGATTTGTTGTATTTGTATAGGTATCTGGTGTCGTCCAAATATAACGTCACACGATTTTTGATGTTTTCCCACGAGCTAGTTAGTATAAAGTGCTCATTTTCCACCCGTTGCCATGACAGCAATTTTCAAATATTTCTAAAAAAAAATGTATTTTTCCCCATTTGCCCCCCTTGCTGCACCCCAATGTTCACCAAAAACAATCCCGAACGAGAACTTTTGGTAACATACCTGTATGCCAAATTTCAAGTCTCTAGCTTAAAGCGTTCTCAGGTTATCGTGAAAAAAACTAAATTTCCCGGACAGACCGATCAACCGACCGACTGACAGTATTTTTATTGCTCGAAATTGATTTATATCGACATAAAACGTCATAAAACATAAAAATACGCAAAAAAAACTCGAAAATTTTGCTTTCCGAAATTTTGAAAATTTTCAAAATGGAAAAGCAAAATAACAATTTTTACCAGATTTTTATGTATACACTCTTTTTCTTGACAAAAAAAGTCACATTAAGGCACTCTAGATCTGTCTGTCGGTCTATCTGTCTTTCTGTTCGGGAAATTTGTGACCACGATATCTTGATAACCCTTTTAGATAAAGACTTGGAACTTGCAACATACGTTCCTCAACCAACATTTTCGGTTAGTATTGTTCTTGGTAAAAATCGGGGTAAAGGTAAAATGGGTAAAACAATTTTTTTTTATTTTTCGTTTTTGCTTTCCCATTTTGAAAATTTTCAAAATTTTGGAAAGCTTTGTATTCGTGCAAAAATTTTCAAACTTTTTTTTTGCGTATTTTTGCGTTTTATGACGTTTTATGTCGATATAAATCAATTTCAAGCAAAAAAAAATGTCGCTCGGTCGATCGGTCGATCGGTCGGTCGATCGGTCTGTCCGGGAAATGTTGTGGGCACGATAACTTAAGAACGCTTTAAGCTAGAGACTTGAAATTTGTCATGCAGATATGTTACCAAAAGTTCTCGTTCGGGATTGTTTTTGGTGAACATTGGGATGCGGCAAGGGGGACAGACAAATGGGCAAAAATACATTTTTTTAGAAAAATTTGAAAATTGCTATATAGGGGTTTTTGAGGTTTCTGAAATTGAATCTGATAATAAAACCCCCAAGGGGGTGAAGGGGTAAATATTTTAAAATATTTTCAATATTTTCCTCAAAATTGGTATATAGGGGCTTTAGGGGTTGACGAATTTGAATCTGATAATAACTTTTTTCTAATTTCACCCCCTGAGGGGTGGGGGGTAGTTTTAGTGAAAACTGGTATATTGAGGTTTCTGAAAGTGAATCTGATAATAAAAAATTCTAAATCCACCCCCTTGTATTGGGGTTTTTGAGGTTGCTGAAAGTGAATCTGGTTATAACAAAATTCTAACTTCACCCCCAAAGGGGCAGAGGGTAGTTTTCGTAAAAATTGGTATATTAAGGTTTTTATGGTTGCTGAAAGTGAATCTGATAATAGAAAAATCCATTTCACGCGCGGAGATTATAAATGGGAAAGCTCTTTTACTGGGCAGTGTATTATTTTTCGTTTTTAGAAGAAAGGAACTATTTCTTTTTGATTTTTTATTTTATTTTTCGTGAAAAATGGTATATAGGGGTTTTTGAGGTTGCTGACAGTAAATCTAATAATAAAAAATATCCAAGTTCACCCCCTGAGGGGCTGAAGGTAGTTTTCGTAAAAATTTGTATATAGGGGTTTTTGAGGTAGTTAAAAGTTAATCTGATAATAAAAAAAAATCGAACTTCACCTCCAGGGTGGAGGGTAGTTTTAGTGAAAATTTGTATATGGGGTTTTTGAGGTTGCTAAAAGTGAAAAGGTGAAAAATGGGAAAGCGATTTTACTGGGCAGTGTATTTTTTTTGTTTCGGCGCGACTTTTACTTTTTGTAAGGTATCCAAAATCGCGGACTAAAGTTTATGTATTAAAAAATCTCGTTTACTTGTCCTTAAGAAATATATGTTCAATGCGGAGTTGTAAATAATTACTTAATATAAGTACTTACTGAGTAAATATTGTTTGCGTGGGTTTGCATGTTTTCATCTAACGGTGCGATGCGGATTAGAAAAAATAATAATAAAAAAAAAAATTATGTTAATGTGTGTCAATTGTGTTTAATTATTGTTAATTTGTACATTATTTGAGTGAGAAAATAGTGATTACTTGGTTTAGTTTTTAGTTTTGTTCAGTTCTTGGTTCAATTCTCGGTTGTTTTAGGAAGTTTCTCAAAAGGTTTTTTTATATATACAGTACAGTTGATTTCAACAAAACTGAAAAAGTGGGGTTAAGTAAAATTTCATGTTTTCCATAAAATTTAGTTGTGTGAATGTGGATTATTTAAATGGGGTTATGCCTGTTTGAAAAATAAGGTTAGTTTAACCATGTCAAAAATCATATGTTATTCTATGCATTTGTGTTTAGTAAATACTATTTGGATTTTGAAGCGTATCTCTATTGTTAATTACTGTATTTCTACTCTAAAATATCCCTATTCTAAAATGTCCATTATTAAATCCCCTTATCAATATATTTTGTATCTAATAAACTTGTTTTAAATACCTTTATTTTTAAAAAACACTACCATATATTGGTCTCCTACAACTAGGTATTCCTCATAGTTCCTTAATTTAAAAATCCAAAAGTCCAAACGAGTATTCTTGTTTTTCTGCTTTATCTCTCCCAATTTAAAAAAAATACACCAACATTTTTTGACTTTGACATTGATGTGGCAATAACAATATTGACACTAAATTTATTAACAAGTAAACAAAAATTTGTCAAATGAAAGATAGTTCACAATGTAATTTTTTTTATAACCCCACTTTTCCAGTTTTGTTGAAATGAACTGTATCATTAATTTGAGCCATTCCGCCTCAATGACTATTTATATCAATAAAAAATCTAAAACAGAAAAAAAAATAATACTGTAAATATATATACAGGGCGGGCCATCTAAGACGTACAGGGCGTTTTTTGGAGTTATTTCTAAAGCTGCCAATTTAAAATTGATACTATTGATTATAGACCCAATAAGCTATAAATCTGACTAAACAAAATTTTTTAACTAGCTTTGGTTTTGGAGTTACGGTCATATGAAACTGAATTTAATTGGTAAACTTTAGTTAAAACTTCTAAAATCTGAAAAACTGTTGCGTTTTCTTTAACGTTCTATACTTTTCATAACTAATAACGTTAGTTTTAAGACAAAAAACTGAAATTAAAAAATAGTTATTTTTAAAATTTTTTAACAGTGTATGAGTTGAACGCAAGTAGATAAAGCTTGCTGTGACACTTTACTAAATCTTGTAAAATGACAATTCACTTGTCAGTGGTTTGAATAATTTTGAAAATGTTAGTTTTTTATTTATGAACAAGAAAAATACTTAATAATTATAATAAATAAATAGATATTTAGAAAAATAAAATAGCATGTATTAGGAAGTTACAGTTTGTAAACCATGGTTTGGCGAAAAATTATTATTCAGTGAGAAGTTTTAAAATTATAACTTGGAAGTGATAAAAGATTATAAATAAGCAAGAAAAGCCTGGTGCATGTTTATTTTTCATAAAAATGGTGCAGTTTTACCTCGAGTTTTACTTAAATTTGGGTTTTACTTGTCTCGGAAGCCAAGAGATACAAGAGCTAATACAATGAACTAAATTATACTTCTAATTGCTTAACTTAAATAAAAATTCAAATACGTATCTATTTAGTTTTTTTTATTTGTTTTTAGTTATAAATTTATTGTAGACCTTATTTTTATAAAAGTTCTTAAAACGTTCAAAAACTACATGTATTCAAATTATGCTGGTTGGTGATAAAATTCAGAAGCACTTTTAACTGATTCCTATTTTTTAATCCATTTTTCACTAATTTATCAAAGAAATAAGTTTATTTTTTAATTTCGGACATAGTTATTGCGAAAGAAAAAGTCAGTTGACATCATAGGTAAAATAAATTGACATTTATGAAAGACTCACGATTAGAAAAATTTTATCACAGCAAACTAAATAAAATCATTTTATTTAAATACACTGTAAGAAAATTTTAAAATTATTAATTTTTCAATTTAGATTTTTTGTTTAAAAAATTGAGTTACTAGTTACAAAAAGTATTGAACGTTAAAGAAAAAGCAAATATTTTTAGATTTTCAAGTTTTTAACTAAACTTTATCATTGAAATTCAGTTTCATATGGCCGCAACTCCAAAATAAAAGCTAGTTAAAAAGTTTTGTTTGGTCAGACTAATAGCTTATTGGGTCTGTAATCAATAGTTTTAATTTTAAATTGATAGCTTTAGAAATAACGCCAAAAAATTCCCTATACGTCTTAGATGGCCCGCCCTGTATCTACGCCTCAAATAAATTATAGATTCTGTTTTTTTTTTTATATTCTACTAATCTATATGTCAAAGATCATACAGAGTGATATTGCAGGGTGTCCACAGATCAGGAAAAAGTCAGGGAATTTGATAAACTGTAAAAAATCACGGAAAAATCAGGGGAATTCAAAAAAACTCTGGTTTACAAAATAATATATTTTTAAAAAAAGTGTTTTACCAATCCACCGACTCCTTTTACAAAAAAAAAACAAAATGAGGAGCATTATTTTAGAAGTTAACAAGTCCAATATACGTGTAAGGGGAACGTTCAAGTATTACGTAACGCAAAATGTACCAAAATTCATACACTTCATACCTCGGTTCTCGCATTATTCAAGGGTGTAGAGATTTCATATTTTGGCTACCCCTCCCCCCCCCTAACACCCAAAATATTAAATCTCTACACCCTTGAATAATGCGAGAACCGAGGTATGAAGTGTATGAATTTTGGTACATTTTGCGTTACGTAATACTTAAACTTGAACGTTCCGAAAGGGATTTGTTAAGTTTTGAAATAGCTCCTCAAAAACACATATAAAAAAATCATAACTCAAAAACATAACAGCATTTATAATTTTTTTGCACATATTGGTTTTAATTTTTTTTGTGTGTACTAAAATCAGGGAAAATTCTTAATTTTAATCAGGAAAAAATCAGGGAATCTAAATTTCAATACCTGTGGTCACCCTGTTATTTGTAGATTGCACAGTTTTGGGCTGCTGGTACCCAGTGCCGGCCTTTGCACGACTTTAAGTTAGCTCAGAGGGGCGCCGCACAATGGGAAAATTCAGATTTTTTTAATAAAAAAAATGGAAAGCTGTTAAGGCTTTATGTTTTAGAGTAATGCTGCGGCAAAGTAGCTTTGCGTTAACCTAACCTAAAAAATAATCTAATAGCTCTCATTAAATAGCTGAGAAAATTTCCTATACTCATATGATATGATCAGTAGGTAATGCGTCGGATGAGCCAACTCCACTTCATTTAGGCCACGCCCCCTACGTTAATAGCCCCCTTTTTAATAGTCCCCATAACAGGGCTGTTTTAACAGGGCTGTTTTAACAGGGCTGTTTTAACAGGGCTCTTTCTAAATCAGTTTATATCAGATCAGTTTAGATTGGATCAGATCTGATATAAATTTAATTAGAAACAACCCTGTTAAAACAGCTCTTAATTACATTACATTTTGTTAATGTACCATTAACTATACAATCCCAAATATCAAACACAAATTTAAATTATCAAGATTATCTGTCAGATATAAACATTAATCCAGAAAGTGACAAATTTGGCTTCAGTGAGGTGTCCTATGCTGAGATAAAGGATATAATAAAAAACCTAAATAAAAGTACTAGTACTGATTACTATGGGATTAACACGAGAATACTAAAATCTATAGGTGACTTAATCGCAGTGCCATTAACAAGATTATTTAACGAATGTATTTTACAAGGTATATATCCCAAATCCCTCAAAACATCGAAGGTAGTACCCATTCACAAGAAAGGATCTCGTGACGACCCTTCCAACTATAGACCCATTTCCATAACACCGTTATTATCTAAAATATTCGAAAAGGCCCTTAAAAAGCAATTTGTGGGTTACTTTGAGCAAAATAATTTGTTTAACTCATCCCAATTCGGTTTTCGGGAGAACAAATCTACTGTTGACGCTATTAATGAGCTGCTGAATTCCATAACTGAAGGTTTTGACTCTGGTCTCTTTATAGGCACACTGTTGTGCGACCTGTCAAAGGCATTTGACTGCGTCGATCCTAATATATTGGCAGATAAACTAAGATTTTATAGATTCTCTGAAAAAAGTATTACATTAATTTTATCCTTTCTGAATAATCGCTTGCAAATAGTGGTACTAAATGGTTTGATATCTGAGGCACTTATGACATTTATTGGTGTCGCACAAGGCTCAGTGTTTGGCCCCCCACTTTTTTTAAGCTACATCAATGACATAAGTAAGTGCTCTCCAGATACAGATACAATACTATTTGCAGACGATACTACAATGCGGAAGAAAAATAAAATACTGGCTAGTTTGCTAAATGAACTGGATCAGGCGCGGACAAGGGCCAATGACTGGTTTGCAGCGAACAAACTAAGCCTAAACGAGTCGAAAACGGAAGTTATGGTATTTACACTCAGAGATTGTGGTGATTTTGTTAACCCGGAATCGGTTCGTTTTCTGGGAATTCACTTTGATAGTGGGTTACTATGGGACCACCATATTGACTTTGTTTCAAAGAATGTTGGTAGAAGTATATATGCCCTGAGGACCCTTCTGGGGGTAGTTTCTCGTGAGGTAATGAGGACAGTATACTTTGCGACCATACATAGTAAATTAAGTTATGCCCTTATCGCTTGGGGACATGCAACCTCAACTGATAGGTTATTTAGACTACAACGTAGAGCAATTAGGATTATGAATAATTTAGGATACAGAGAAGATTGCACTCAGAGTTTTCGCATTCAAAAAATACTCAATCTGCCCTCCATGTACATCTTACAGTGTCTTGTGCATGTACATAAAAATATTACTCAATATACAATGCACACAGATATACATACCTACCCCACAAGAAACAATGAAAACATATGCCTAGACTTCCACCGCGTTGAAAGATCTAAGAACGGTACAAATTATTATGGCCCCCTTGCATACAATGAGCTGCCTGCCAGTGTAAGAGCATTGCCACTTATTAAATATAAAATTCAAATAAAAAAATATTTGTTGGAAAAATGCTCGTATTCTGTTACTGATGTTATAAATAGTTTAAAAAACATATAATCTTATAATATTGTTTTATATTATATAAGTTTGTTATATATTGTATATTTTGTATTGACGAGTGTAAATCTTTTTTATGACACAATAAATTAATCTAATCTAATCTAATAATCTAATTAACAGCCCTGTTAAAACAGCTCTGTTATGGGGGCTATTAAAGTAGGGGGCGTGGCCTAAATGAAGTGGAGGGGGTTGGCTCATCCGACGCATTACCTACAATGATCATATTAGGAATTCCACGGTCAGTATGCGTTTTTCGTTTATTTTTTCAGGTTAGGTTGACGCAAAGCTACTTTGCCGCAGCATTACTCTAAAACATAAAGCCTTACAAGTACTTTCCATTTTTTTAAATTAAAATTGATCGAATTTTCTAACGTCGGCAGAAATTTGTCGAAAAAAAATCTGAATTTTCCCACTGTGCGGCGTCCCTCTAAGCTAACTTGGTCGTGCAAAGGCCGGCACTGGGTACCAGCAGTCCAAAAAGTCCAAACTGTGCAATCTACCAATAACATAAATTTAAAAATTTCCGCTAGGGTTAAAGCGCTTTTAGAGGCGAGAAAATTTTTTAACAGTAGGTAATTTAAAAATCCTAAAAAATAATTGCGGAGCTCTAAATAAAAAGCTAAGTTCTTATCCAATTCTTTTGCAAGTCCTTGTACCAAAAAAAAATCCTGTCCGATAACTCAGAAAGAGACAAGAGAAAATAAAAGTGTTTCCAAAAATAGTTATTTATGATACTACTGGGTAAAGTAAGATATTGCCCTCTCGAAAATTAACCTGCTTGGCTGACGCCTCGTTTGGACTTTTCAGCCAAGCAGGTTAATTTTCGAGAGGGCAATATCGGTTTACCCATGAGTGCCATACAAGGTTTTATCCAATAAATAGCTTAGGAATTCATATTTTTATTAAAAATTTTAATGACATTTACAAGAAAATAATTGGACCAGTGACAGTTGAGTGGGTAAAATAAATAATTATCCACTCAATAAAGTAAAAGCCACGCGGGGGTTATTATTGAGTTTATCTATTTAAAATAAAGCTGGTAATTGTCTCATTATCTGTATGTATTGGATAAAAAATTAAACAGACTGTATATCTTTATAACGTCACAATGCACGCATGGACCACTTGTTAATCTCAGTTGGCGTGGAGCTCTCGTTTTCATTAGAGTCACTCTATCAAGCGGCGTGAGCCGTCGTAGAGTACAGCTAGAGAGCCTTAATGTGACTTTTTCTATCAAGTAAAGAGTGGAGACAATAAAATCTGATAAAAATTGTTTTTTATTCGACTGATTCTAAAAGAGACACTTTTTGTTCATGTTTTACGGGCGAAAAGTTGAACTTTGTGGCCCTAGGGCCAAAAAGTTTTTTTTCACCCACTAACTAAAACTTGTTATTTTTAAGCTTTTTAAAAGAAGATGCTTTACCTTTACTGTAATATTTATAAAGAAATATGACCTTTAGGTCACATTTGGTCTTGAACTAACTGTTCTTTTTGACCAGATACAGTTATTATAATAATTTCATAAAAAATAAAAATTTCTTCTATTACATAACCTCAAAATATATGTTACCTGATTAATCTGTATTCATCCACTAAAATAAATTAAAAACACAAAATTTCAAATATAAAATCAATTTCAGTATTTATAATATTCATAAAACGGTTCAGAAGTTTTGCTATTTTCATAACAGACACATTTTAACATAAATTAATCACCAAGCTATAGCTTTT
Source organism: Brachypterus glaber (assembly GCA_958510825.1). Lineage (NCBI taxonomy): Eukaryota > Metazoa > Arthropoda > Insecta > Coleoptera > Kateretidae > Brachypterus > Brachypterus glaber. Next base: position 110,456,213 of record OY294044.1, on the reverse strand, counting down.
TTAATTTTAAAATGAAACCGCACGCAAAAGAAACGATTCAATTGTTTTTTTAGCGATTTGATTGGATATCAATTTGTCATGGATAACTAGATAAGTAATAAGACAGTAAAAAGGAATACTTTGCAATTTACAATTAAGTATATTTCAATAATTTATTATAATGGAGCTCTCTACAACTAGAATTATGAAACAAAAGACGTCTACCTATCTCTATCTCATTTGTGCTACACTTTCCAGCCAACCAAATAAATAGTGTATTTGTTTTTCATACAACAAATTCAGTATTTATTTGGTTGGCCGGAAAGTGTAGGAGTAAGCGGCACGAACGCACATAGCTAATGTGAATCTGTAGAATAAGATAATTCTACTAAAATTTAGATGGCGCCAGTAATTTCTTTAATAAAAATACACTTTACGCCCGGCCAAGCAAATATTGTATTTGTTCAACAAAGAACAAATACAGAATTTGTTTGGTTGGGTGGAAGTGGGAGTGTATGTATGTCTTCTATCCTTTTTGGGTAGAACTTTTGTCCCTGTCTAATCTAACGGGAGAAATCTCCATTAGTAACAATCGAATAAAAAATATTGTATAATACACGGGCAGAAAGTTAAATTTCGATTTCGTAGGTTTATTACCCTCGGGCCGGTGTATAGAAAATAGTTATGTTTTATAAAATAAACTACGCAGTATATTCGCACATCCAATATTCGAATCTGTTTTGAAAATATTCACTGCGCGATTTTTAATTTACTCTCTTGCTTGATGAAACAGACCATAGAAGAGAAACTTCCCAGATAGCAAAATAACATGAAATTCACGTGAAAGTCACGTTAATATGTGACATGTGATGTTAAGATTGTAGTCTCATTTAACAAGAATGTAGCATTTTGGGGATGTCCTAAGTCCGCCTCTAATAACATCACACAATGACATCCCGAAAATAACGTGTTTGTGACATCATAAATCCACATTCCTGTTATATCTAATATCTTATGGATGCCGTTACTTTAATATTTAAATAATATTTTAGGATATTAGCTTTTTCTAAATTAAAACCATTCAAAACGCTATAACCCTATAAAAAAATCGGATTTAAAATCAATCAGTAATTGAAACAATCACAGATTGAAACAGATAGATTCTAAATACGAAATTGCAGATTAAGCGGAGAATATATCCTTTAATCCATGTCCGTGGTCTTGAGAAGCCCGGCAGAGCCCCCTATCCATTGGAAATCGTATAATGTGTATACAATTTCCTTATAATAATTTACTCTATCAACATCATCTTATATCGATTTTTTTGCTTCGAACGTCGGTGAGAAGCAAAATAACATGACATTCACGTGAAAGCCACGTTAATATGTGACATGCGATATATTCACAGCGTTGCTAAATATTTGTTATTTAATAACATGGTTGTCACGTCACACGTGTTACGTTGCAAATGTGATGTTAAATACAATATTATGTGATGTTATGATTTAGTTTAAAAATACACCCAAAAGTGATGTTAATTTCTTGTAATATAACATCCCTTGCTACCTGGGTTGGCATATCCGGAAAAAGCTAAAAAGATGTTTCCCTAGATTTTAATGAATCCCTTTTACATTATGGCACTCCGGTCAAAATATTTTAAACTCTAGCATACCGGGTAAGTTTTATTTATGCCCACCCCAAAAATTAAGATTAATATTTATTCATTCAGGTTTCGCTAGAGTGGCATAAATATGTTTTTTCACTACCAGCCTAAAACCACATCTTTATTACTGTTCTTTTCATTGGTAGAAATATTATTTCTCTACCTATGACGTCAGAGGTTCTAAAAATAATGAAATTGCACCATGGTAATTAATGAATTTTTATTCAGCTGTTTTGGCATCTGACGTTTGGACACTTAATTATTAAATCACGTTGCTATTTACATGTGTCTTTAGGCACCAAATTTATTTATTGCATGATAAATTCAAAAATATTAACTAAATTAAGTACCTACCTATATTTTGTACCTATAAAACATGTTTTACAAAAAACACTTCGAAAAGTGAAAATCATTGGTCCATCATATTCAACCATAGACTATACAACCCATATATTACCGTAAGGATCATAGATTACTAGAGGTACAACCCCCATATATTGATTTTTGAGGCAATAGATTCTCCCTCACAGTTTTCGCCTGTCCCCTTATTTCTGGAGGAGTACCAGAATCATCACTTTGCATTTCACTTTCCATTTTTATATATTTTATTACACTTAACACGGAAACACTTTCTAACTTAATATTTTTAGCAGATCACCAGAAAATTTCTGCCAGAAATGTTATTCATTTGTTTTTTTAATGGCGGCGAACGGCCAGCGTGATATTTTAAATTTATAAGCGTTTTCATTAAATTTTAGTTAAATAAATAAATAGCTAATTAATTGTACTGGTAGTGAAAAAAATACTATATTTTCCACGTGAGTGAAGATTTAACATTTTAGACCGCGTCTTGCGGGCTTCGCGCTGGCGCGCTCATCCCGCAATTTGACGCAGGTCAAAAATGTTAAACTTCTCTCACTTGGTAAATAATGTACTATTTATCCAACGCCTTCAGAGAAACACTTGTTTTGAGCACTATTTTAAATGTTAAAAGTGAGTTTTTTTCCACCAGTGACTAAAAAATTTTTCACCCACTCTTTTACGTACAGCTTTTGATCTCACCCAAAATTAGTTACATACCCTATTAATTAAGTATTATAACTATTCTATAAATAGAAGCACGTTAACTAAACCTTAAAAATTAAAGAAAACCCCAAAATATTCTTTAGTTTTTGAATAAAATACTGTTTTTATTCAAAATTCTGTCATCACCGCGTCCATTTTGACGTTTGTAAAAAATGTAAAACTAGCAATTGTTTATTTTTAATAGGCATACTTAGGCCATGGCTACCTATTATTTTAGTATTAAGAAAACTTAATCTTAATAGAGCCTGACGGCCTCGTGGGCTGATATTCTTTGCGTGGATAAAATGCTACTTAATACACTAGTTAAGAAATTACCCTGTAATTTTTTACATTTGAATTCAGCCGAAAATTCTATGTATAAAAAATTGATTATTTTTTTTACTTTTTTTTTCGTTTAAGTATAAAAACTAGATACACATAGTTTGCCTTCTTTTTACTTACTTAATCTTCAAAGCACGTCATTAGTGTGGCATAAAAAAATAGCGAAAAAATACTCTACAAATAAAGTTTACATGGACATTAAAAAATAGGAGTTCAGGAGAAAAAAACTTATATTTTTAGCTCCAATTTGCTGTCACTGATCAATTTTTTATCTTAATATTAGTTTGTTATTTTTTTTAAGCTTAAGTATTACTTAAGGCCTATCCACAAGCTGGCATAAGAACATAAAACATAAGAATGCGATTCCGTGATTGGCTTACAAGATACATGGCGGCACATCAAGCCAATCACGGCATCGCATTCTTATGTAGTATGTTGTTATGCGAGCCTGTCGATATGCCCTTGAAGTAAAAACAAGGTAAATTATCTCGTTTTTATACGATAAAAACGAAAACGAAAAAAAAAGTGCAAAAGTTTTTATACAAAGAATTTTCAATTCAAAAATGTAAACAATTACAGGGTGTTCCATAAAAAAAAAACATATTTACGTCACGGCGAAGCCGGAAGTGAAACAAAAAAATTAAATCCGCCATTTTATAGCCAATATAAAATTATATAAATCCGCAAAGTTTCGTTTTTATTGAATGAAGATTTTTAATTTTGGGGGTGGACATAAACAAAACTCACCCCGTATGCGATGTATGGGTTTTGTACGTATAGCTTTCAACTGTTATTCTTGAAGTTTCTTACGACGCGTCGCGACGGCAGTTAAAGCCGCCGCTACATAGAGTGACTCTAGTTTTCATCAGTGGGATCCGTCTAATTTTACACGGGCTGCGCTTGCGCCCCAAAATCGTCACAAATGAAACATATGAAGGAAAATAAAAATATTTCGAATTTGGAAATGTCGTTTCAATTGTGAAAACCATAGCACGTGATTTTCCGGCAGTGTTTTGTTTTTTAACTTTGACGTTTCGTTTGTTTTGTTTGAATTTGCCGCGCGTTTTTTTTTTGTGCCGCGCAGCGCAACGATGGATAGATCTATGTATGGGAAAGTGGTTCCGGGGACTTTACATCCGTACCAGTGTACCTTAAAAAAGGGGACATCACCTGGATGTGAGTTTTTTACCTACATTTATATTTTATTTTTATATTTTTTGTCATATTTCATTAAGTGTGTAAGCATGTATACAAGATGCTTCTTTTAGCAAAGTTTTATCTTACAAGGGGCGGTCCATATATTGCGTAACGCAATTGAAAAAAAATTGACCCCCCCTCCCCCCTGTGTAACAAACTGTCAAATTTCTCAACACCCCCCCCCCGTGTAACGCGTAACAATATAAAAATTTAGTTTCGCAATAAATTTAACTACATTCTCACTATTGATTCGTTTTTCTCGACAAAACAAACATGAACCTAAAATATAGTATAACATAACCTTAAAAAAAATTTACACGAAAAAATCACTCAAACTTTAAAAAAATATTCATAATCAATATCACACAGGCAAAAAATATTAGGTACTTCTTTTTACACTGAGTGTCACATATAACACGTATATTTTTTATGCACAGATACACAAAATAGTACACACATTGGTTTTTGTAAGTACACATTCCGCGCGAAAATGTATCATCGCCGATGATTCATCGGCAAGATCACGCAAGAACAGGGCCGTAAGATTTTTTTTTAGTATCAATGTCAACAGTTTTTTTACTGATTACAATATTATTTAAATATGCATAGTTTCGTCAATTTTTGTGTGAAAAAGGGAATTATGGGCCACTAAATAGTTATTTATGTTGAAATAAAAATACATCTGCCAAGCTTAGAAATAAACATTAAATTTATTAAATTCCGTTACGTAACGTTTACCTAGTCCCCCCCCCTCCCCCCTGTCACAAACTGTAATAATTTATCTGACACCCCCCCCCCCCTAGGCGCGTTACGTAATATATGGACAGCCCCCAATTTAATTTACCAGGTGTCTTAATTTTTGAAACGAAAAATCACTTTACTTAGTTTTCTCATGGGACACCCTGTATATTTTTACCGATAAAGGTAAAGAAGAGACGATTAACTTCTTGTCTCGTCTCGCAAGAGTTTGATTTTCAAGACTAGACATTTACAGCGATGTATCACGCCTCGAAACATCCCCACAGTAAGCCAGACAAGTTTTTATTATGATTCACAATGTTTCACTTTCAATTGTAGGTGTATAATATTATATTATGCACCTAGTATGCGAAATAAGTCTTTAGTGTTCGGGACTAAAGTTTTTTTGCTGAGACGGAGTCGAGGCAAAAAAACAGTTCGCATACTTGGTGCATATCATATTTTTTCTACTGCATAATGCTAGTAACTCCAAATATCAGTTAAAAATATACTTTAAAAAATAATTTTGACATAGCTGTCAGTTTGACAAATAAGTTGAAAAAAGTTATTAATTGTCTTAAATTTTGTTTATTATTAACCGTTGTCAATAACCAATGCTTAAGAACGGTCAATAATAAATGAGTTCACTGATTTTATTGGTTGCCAAGGTAAACAAGCCTTGACAACGGTAGATAATATGAAAGCTAACACTTGAGGAGCATTATTTCAAATGTTAACAAATCCAATATACGTGTTAAGGATTTGTTAACTTTTGAAACAATGCTCCTCACTTAATTAGGTAGTAGAAAAGACAAGAATTCTTGATTTCTCGAAATTAGGACAAGACAAAAATACCCCCAAGCAACAAAACCGTCCAAAAAGTCCAAACTCATATATTGTCATTTTTCAAGACAACTAAATTTCTAAAACATATATTTTTTTATTTAAGGGGGGCAAATAATTGAAGTGGAAATGGTAGCCATGTGATACATCATTTGAAAGCTTATAAAAATCTCTATTTAATTTTATAAGTATTTATTTTTTATTTATTGTTTGTTTCTGATAATATTTAAGTTTAGAATTTCTTACTAGTATACTTAGTATTTTTAGGTAAACTTTTGGTTAAAATGGCATGTGGAGAAATCTGAGTAGTACCAATATGTGATTTTTTTTTCAAGGCTTTTACCTATGAGTATAACTCAAAATGGGCCTAACTTGAGTTAGATAGATAGATAGATATATTTACTATATTTAGGCTATTTTACAAAAGATAGAGTCGTCAATGTATGCTCGTATAAATATCTTAAATATATAATTAAGTATAATTTTAAACAATGCTACATACATACAAACTGGCACAACATATACACACTTTAAATACTAAAAATTCCATATATTATTATTACCTAGTTGAGGGTGGACATGTACTGATTAAATCTATTACCAAAATTGTTGTATCGTCTGCATACATAAATATTTTACCATCTAGTAAGGCAAATCATTGACAAATAACAAAAAAAGAAGAGGTCCCAAAATACTACCCTGTGGGCTTCCTCTATTTGTCCTAAATAATTCTGAAAGAACACGGAAAAAAAATTATATCTAGGAGCGCTATAACACACATACCAAGCAAATTATAATCGCTTATTATATAAATACAAGGCTTTCCCTTACAATTATGGCAGTCAGTGTAAAAATTTATATGAAATACTTTAATTGTTTAGTGAATAATAAAATATAACAAATAGTATGGCATTTATAGCTTAAATAGATTTAATTATTGTCCGTGCTAATAATTTTTATAATATAATAAAATTTCTGTAAATTTATAATAGTGCCTGTAATAAATATAATCGTGTCTGTAATATATATAATCGTTCCCAATTTATTTTTAACATTATTAGTTATTGTGTCCCTTATAATCTATAGCTTAAATCACTATAATTTGCCACTGTTACCAAATATCTTATAATGTATAGCGCAGAGCCCACTAATTTCTTTCCGTGAAGTTGTTTAATTTTTACTCTGAACGATCTATCAGATAAAAATAAATTTAACCACGAATTCCCACATTATATAATTTGTTTTAAGAAAATTTGGGTCCACTGTATCTGGTCAAATCAAAAGAAATTGCTATAACGAAATTTCCATCATCTATAAATCAATGGAAGCCGTTTCGGTGGATCGGCACCCAACCCATTCAGATAAATGGCCAACCCATTAACTGGGAAAACCATGCCAAATACCTCGGCATTACAATCTCCAAACACTTGACGTGGGATCAGCACGTCAAAAACACCCTCCAAATAGCAAATTGCCGCCTCTCCAAACTCTACCCCTTAATAGGTAGAAAGAGTCCCCTATCCATTAAAAACAAACTTCTTCTCTACAACCAAACCCTAAAGCCGGTACTTCTTTACGGAGCCCCAGCCTGGAACAAAATCACCCTTAACAAAGCGCTCTCAGCAAAACTTCAGGCCTTCCAAAACAAGGCACTCAGAATATGCCTCGATGCCCCCTGGTTCATGAGGAACAACCAGATACACAGAGATCTCGAAATGCCCCTCCTAAAAACGGAAATCATCCGCTACAGCACGTCTTTTATACAAGACAATTTAGATCACCCAAACCCCCTCATTTCAAACTTTCTAGATTACGATCACGAAATACACAACACTCACAAAAAGATCAAAAACGTCCTCAACCAGTAATGGTACCCACTAATACAGGACAGATGCATTCCCAGCATCAGTGAGATAGTCTCACTCCTCCCGCACATCCCTCCTCTCCCTATCCCATCCCTCCCCATCCCCCTCCCACCCACTCCACAGCGCCAAGTTATGACAGATGCAACTCGCATCAGTGAGCAGAGACTCACTCCCCCCAAATTATGACAGATGCAACTCGCATCAGTGAGCATAGACTCACTGCCCCAACTTTCAATTCAGATTAAATAATTTTTTAGATAAATGAGCCATAGGCTGCGCCTGTCTCTTAAAGACCCAAACAAACTATTGATGATGATGGTGGATCGGCATTTTCTAAAACCATGCTGGCAAGGGTCTTGAATATTATTGTTAATAAATGTTACCAATTGATTAGCAACTACTTTTTCGAAAAATTTCGAAACTGTACTCAATAAAGATATTGGTCGATAATTAGCAGAGTTTTTGGGTCATTTTTTTATGTAGTACAATTATAGCGCTTTCTATAAGGGCATTTGGAAATTCACCAGTGGCAATTGACAAATTGATCAAATCAGCTAAGGTGCTGTCCATATTTACGTAACGCTCCTAGGGGGGGGGTCAGAGAAGAAATTGTTACAGTTTGTGACAGGGGGGACGGGGAGGTCTAGGTAAACGTTACGTAACGGAATTTAATAAATTTAATGTTTATTTCCTAAGCTTGGCAGATGTATTTTTATTTTAACATAAATTACTATTTAGCCCATAATTCCCTTTTTCACACAAAAATTGACGAAATTATGCATATTTAAATAATATTGTAATCAGTAAAAAAACTGTTGACATTGATATTAAAAAAAAAATTACGGCCCTGTTCTTGCGTGATCTTGCCAATGAATCATCGGCGATGATACATTTTCGCGCGGAATGTGTACTCACAGAACCTCAATGTGTGTACTATTTTGTGTACCTGTGCATAAACAATATACGTGACACTCAGTGTAAAAAGAGGTACCTAGTATTTTTTCCCTGTGTGATATTGATTATGAATATTTTTTTAAAGTTTGAGTGTGTACATTTTTTTTAAGGTTATGTTATACTATATTTTAGGTTTATGTTTGTTTTGTCGAGAAAAACGAATCAATAGTGAGAATACAGTTAAATTCATTGCGAAACAAAATTTTTATAGTGTTACGCGTTACACAGGGGGGGGGTGTTGGTAAATGTGACAGTTTGTTACACAGGGGGGAGCCCCTAATGGCTGAGCAGTGTCAGAGGGACATGCTTTTAACAGTTGAACTGAGATCTCACTAGTTACATCCTTGTTGGATGGAAGTGTCGAATTCTCGATTTTTGTGACACCCTAATATAATGGGAACATCCCCATTGTTTTAAGCATTATAAAACATTTTCTAAAAACTTTATTGATAATAAAAATCGAAAATGCTTTGTGAGGAATTATTTGCCTCGCTTGTTATAACTTATAGCATAACAATGTATTAAAAATTTTATGGATGTTTTATAGATTTTGAATCGTTAAATTTTATAAGAGCAATAATATGTATTCTTAGAATTTGACGTAAACGGGCCATCTTTAATTTTGCATATAAATATCATTCCATTATGTAATAGTAATTATATACCAAGGTAGAGAAGACATTTTTTATACCCGAGGCTATAATAGTCTTCTCTACCGTAGTTTATATATTACTTTTTTCACTACCAGCACTATTTAACTATTTTTATTCAAATAATAAAATAAATTATTAACAGAAATTATATTTATTGAAATTTTCGTAAAAATCAAGTAGCCTTGATCAGTGACATTTGCTCAAATAAATACTTTGAACTGACGTTTAAAAATTTAGTTTTTTTTATTTTTTTATAATATTTAGCTAATTATTGATTGTATTAATTGGTAATAATTATAATTAATTATATTTAATAAATTAGAAGTTATATAAAGCTATTTTCTTGGGTTTAATTAGTAAAAATTGCGCAAAGAACTGAAACATCTAAAGTGACAGAAATCAATTGTTTATAAAATTTACTCCTACTAGGAGAGAAAAAATTATTATTGCTATATGTGAAGAAAATTGATTTCACACTCTGAAAACATGATAAATAATGGTATGTTCTAAAGCTAGTAGTGAAACAAATAATTTATAGCCGTAGCCAGGGCCGTAGCTATGGGAGGGATGGGGGAAGCGTCCCCCCACCATCTTGAAAAGTATATTTTATTGATCCAAAACAAAAGTTGTATATTTTATAATCTTTAAAAGTTGCATATTTCATTGATCCAAAACAAAAGTTTTATATTTTATGGATTCAAAATACAAACGTCGTATATTTTACGAAAAGGCGAGGACCTTTTTTTTTAGTCATTAACTTTTTTCTCGGGGAAAAAAGTTGAATTTTGCCAACGTTTCGATTAAAGAATTACCAAATTGTTTTCGATAGAAGAATTACCAACTTGTTCTCCAGAAAAACAAGTAATGACCAAACTTTTTCGATTTGGGGACCGAGAGACGGTAATAATTACTTTATCCTGTTTGGAAAAAAAGTGAGTTTTTAGGTCGATCACTTTTTTTTTTTTGAATAATGAGCCATTTAATCATTGAATTGTTTGTGTTGGTATTACCAACATAACAATGTTTAATTGTTTTGCAAGACGTAAATCTGAATATACACTTTCAAAGCCTTCTTAATGATTACAGGCGTCAGAGTTGTCGCTAAAAACAATTGCCGGCAACCATAATTAATGCCTACTTTAAAAATAAAATATGTTCTTCTGACCGTGTGGAATGAAATTATATAAAGTGTGTGTAACAGAAATGTGGTAGATGGAACGATTTTACATAGAGCGCGTGTGAGTGCAAGAACAAGTTATTCGCAATAAATATCTGAGATATTTAAAATGCTGTATCATTCTGGTCCCCTGGCGCCACCTTACCGAATAAAAGATTGAAAGATATTCACGGAAAAAAAAAATTATAGCTAGGAGCGCTATAACACACATACCAAGCAAATTATAATCGCTTATTATATAAATACAAGGCTTTCTCTTACAATTATGGCAGTCAGTGTAAAAATTTATATGAAATACTTTAATTGTTTAGTGAATAATAAAATATAACAAATAGTATGGCATTTATAGCTTAAATAGATTTAATTATTGTCCGTGCTAATAATTTTTATAATATAATAAAATTTCTGTAAATTTATAATAGTGCCTGTAATAAATATAATCGTGTCTGTAATATATATAATCGTTTCCAATTTATTTTTAACATTATTAGTTATTGTGTCCCTTATAATCTATAGCTTAAATCACTATAATTTGCCACTGTTACCAAATATCTTATAATGTATAGCGCAGAGCCCACTAACTTCTTTCCGTGTTGTTTGTTGTTTATCGTGTGATATAAACATTCCAAATTTAAAATTTATATCTCATCCCATACAAAAGTTGCGGTGGGTGTACCATTTAAAAGAATACAATACAATATAAGTGGGGTTGTGAAGCATGGTACTGCCTTTCAAATCACTGCGACCAATGAGATCTATTGTGAATCCCCTTTGCAATTTAGTCCACATCAAACTTTAGGCTTTCAAAGAAGCCTAAGAGTTTTTTGGGGGCTACTTGGGATATATCTGCAGGTCTTGGGTATACCTGTTCTAGATATTGTAGCCTTTTGCGAGCAATGGCTTCGCAGAAGCACATTTTTAAAAAAATAACCCTGTATAGAAAAAAAACCTGACGTGTCTCGAAAAATTTGATTACAGATTCGAATTCTACGAACCAAAATTGACTCAAAAAAATTGGTCCGAAGTCAGATTTTTGTTCTGTTGTACTGTGCAATTAATATTCTTAACTGTAAGAGACTGTGTATCTCGATAATAGTTTAGTTGATCGCGTCTCTGAGATAAAATATCTTGGTCATGTTATAAATGACAAGCTCTGTGATAATTCTGATATTCAACGACACTACAAAAGCTTATGTGCCCGCGCAAACATGATTGCCAGAAGGTTTTATAAGTGCTCCTCCGAAGTCAAAAATCTTCTTTTTAAAACATTCTGCTATAACCTCTATGCTGGTGAACTATGGTTTAACCACACTGCTGCTTCATGGCGCACGCTTCGGATATGTTATAACGATGCCTTCCGTATACTACACAGACTTTCCCGCTACAATAGTGCTTCAGAAATGTTCGCGTATTCCGGAATTGACACGCTTGATGCTTTACGACGCAAAAAAGTTGCTAATTTTGTGAAACGCCTTTCCTGTACTCAAAACTCTTTTCTCCAGTCCTTATTTGTCTCTGACCTGGCCTTTAACTCTACGTTAATTTCTACGTGGCGCCTTCTTTTATTTACACAATAATTTTGTTTTTTTTTTGTTTTGTAAATGCTGTTTTTATTGGTTAATATTAATGTTATTTTTTTTTTCTTTGTACATAATATGTATATTATATAGCATAATCATGCTGGAATAAATAAATAAATAAAATAAATAAGGTCTTTTTCGGGTCCGAGTAAGCAAATACAGTGAAGGCATTCATTATTTCCTGAAGTCTATTTTTATTCGTAAAAAATCAAATTCTTAAAGAGTGACACATCCTAAAACTATTCAATAAAAAACGCAGTAAAAAATTATTACTTTTCTCAGACTCAGGGTGTTCGGCGTTCTGGAATCCCTACAGTTTGTGACAGGGGGGAGGGGGGGTCTAGGTAAACGTTACGTAACGGAATTTAATAAATTTAATGTTTATTTCTAAGCTTGGCAGATGTATTTTTATTTCAACATAAATAACTATTTAGTGGCCCATAATTCCCTTTTTCACACAAAAATTGACGAAACTATGCATATTTAAATAATATTGTAATCAGTAAAAAAACTGTTGACATTTATATTAAAAAAAATCTTACGGCCCTGTACTTGCGTGATCTTGCCGATGAATCATCGGCGATGAAATTATTAAACTTGTACGAAAACTGTAAAAATTCCTTCCCTCTGGTAATCGAAGGCGTTAAATATTTTTTTCTATTTTGCGACTCTTATAAGCTCATAATCACACGCATTTTGCGTGTTCTTACACGGAAAGAAATTAGTGGACTCTGCGCTATACATTATAAGATATTTGGTAACAGTGGCAAATTATAGTGATTTAAGCTATAGATTATAAGGGACACAATAACTAATAATGTTAAAAATAAATTGGAAACGATTATATATATTACAGACACGATTATATTTATTACAGGCACTATTATAAATTTACAGAAATTTTATTATATTATAAAAATTATTAGCACGGACAATAATTAAATCTATTTAAGCTATAAATGCCATACTATTTGTTATATTTTATTATTCACTAAACAATTAAAGTATTTCATATAAATTTTTACACTGACTGCCATAATTGTAAGAGAAAGCCTTGTATTTATATAATAAGCGATTATAATTTGCTTGGTATGTGTGTTATAGCGCTCCTAGCTATAATTTTTTTTTTCCGTGTATAGGCCCATAAGAGGTCTCTACATTTTTTTCTTTTGGGTTAGCAACAGACAAAAGTCTATCTCTTGACGTTTGCCGTGCAGTTGTTAACGTCGGTTTAAAGTTTAATTTTCTACAAAATTTTGTGTTTAGGTTATGTTTTACCGTGTTAACATTGTGGCTTGGTTACTTGCAGTGGAGAAGAGAAGAAATTATTATAAAATATATCAAAATAATATCCGTTCTTAGACTTTTAAACATGACGAAAACTGTAATGCCAACCCGAAACAAAAATCCCTAAATCTGTCATCAATTTAAAAAGTTTTTTAAAATTTTAGAGCAAAATAGAAAAAATTGTATAAAGCACTCGTTTCATAACACGTTTTTAGCGCACTAGTACTTTAGAAAACTCACCGCAAGCGGCTCGTTTTCTAAACTTGTACTCGTGCGCTAAAAACGTATGTTATGAAACCAGTACTTTAAAATACTATAATTTTTAATTTAATTCAAACTTAATGTTTATTAGCAGTTGATACTTTCTTTACAATAACAGGGTCGGACAACAGGAATTTTAAATTATTTCTAATTTTTCGTGAGTTTGTTTAATACATACCTACACTGAATAAGATTATATGTCTATATACAGACATCTAATCTACACTTCTGCTCAAAAATATCGGCCCACCTAAAAAAATACACATTTTTGAATGCAAATATCTCCAAAACTATTTAATGGATTTATTCGATCTTTTTTTAATTTTGAAGCTTGAACTTTTAGCTCTTACTTACTGGAATAAAAATTATCAAACATCTTTTTTTATACCGGCAGCAATGAAAAGTGCACAGCTATGTTTTTTTACTGCACCTTTCGATATGCGCATGCATATTTTTTTACAATTTAATTAATTGATTTTATAGCCTAATTAAATGGAAGTAATCTCTTTTTAAATTTTTTAATTTTCCTTTTCTCGTTTAGGAGATATAAGGTTTTTTCTAAAAATTTACATTTTTGCAAGTAACAAAAAAACTACGCAATGGATTTAATTGATTTTTTTTTTAGTTTGAAGCTTAAATCGTAAACTTTTATTTATTTAATTTAGGTTTCTGTTGGAAACATGTTTAAACTGAGTTTACATTGCTTAAATAGTCATGTTTTTTTTACTCGATCTTTTTTGTTGCAATTTAAACACAAACTCAAATCTTTCCATAAGTTTTAAAACTTATTCTAATAGCCACACTTATTGTGACTGATTCCGTCTTTTATTTTTTATCATAAGTCTTCTCATTTAGGAGAAATTATGTTTTTTTGGTAAATAAGGACTTTTTAAGTGGTGGGCTAGTGCCACCCCTGTAACTAACTTTTTTATGATTGACAAGACTTGTCACTTATGTGACAATACTTTTTTAACTCGTTAAAATTTTATTTAATTGTATTATTTAAATGGAAACAAGTCCGGAAGTAGCTGCCCAAGCTGTAGCTCTGCTACAACACGGAAAAAAAAAATTATAGCTAGGAGCGCTATAACACAGATACCAAGCAAATTATAATCGCTTATTATATAAATACAAGGCTTTCTCTTACAATTATGACAGTCAGTGTAAAAATTTATATGAAATACTTTAATTGTTTAGTGAATAATAAAATATAACAAATAGTATGGCATTTATAGCTTAAATAGATTTAATTATTGTCCGTGCTAATAATTTTTATAATATAATAAAATTTCTGTAAATTTATAATAGTGCCTGTAATAAATATAATCGTGTCTGTAATATATATAATCGTTTCCAATTTATTTTTAACATTATTAGTTATTGTGTCCCTTATAATCTATAGCTTAAATCACTATAATTTGCCAGTGTTACCAAATATCTTATAATGTATAGCGCAGAGCCCACTAATTTCTTTCCGTGAAGAAGGGCACAGTCAGCGTTATGTTGCTCAACAGTTAAATATTACGAGAGCAGCGGTAAGAAGAGTATTCCAACGTTTTGAGGAGACCGGTTCCTTTAGTCGACGCCAAGGAGCTGGCAGACATAGATGCACGTCCGCTCGGGATGACCGATTTATCGAGCTTAATTCCCTGCGGAATCGTCGTCTAAATTCAGTTAATTTGAGATCAAGGCTTCAAGAAATAAGAGGTGTAGCAGTAAGTAGGTCCACTATTGGTCGAAGGCTTTTTGAAAGAAACCTTAGCTCTTATAAGGCCGCAACTGGACCTAAACTCACTGCTAACCATCGTCGTGCCAGGCTGCAGTTTGCAAGAAGACATTTAAACTGGGACAGAAACCAATGGGCAAAGGTTATGTTTTCTGATGAAATCAGGATATGTCTATTTGGGAATGATGCAAGACAGCGTGTCTACCGACGTCCTGGAGAACGTTATGCACAGGCCTGCATTGCAGAAAAAGTTAGTTATGGTGGTGGATCGTGCATGATATGGGGAGGTATATCATTGGAAGCTAAAACTGAACCCGTTTTTATTATAAGGGAAGAACGTGGACGGCAAAGGCGAAGTCTTACAGCGGAAAGGTATGTCGAAGAAATTTTGGAAGAGCACGTCGTACCTTACACCGGATTTATAGGCGATGACTTTATTTACATGCAAGACAATGCAAAGCCGCATACTGCAGCAAATGTCAGACGATACTTAAGAGATGTCGGTATCGACGTCTTAGAGTGGCCAGCTAATAGCCCCGATCTTAACCCAATCGAACATCTCTGGGATGAGTTAAAAAGAAGAATTCGATCAAGGAACCCAGCGCCAGCGACAATTCCAGAACTAATTATAGCAGTCGAGGAAGAATGGGAAAATATACCTCAGAATACTATAAGAAACTTAATTCTCTCTATGAGTAATAGAGTACAGGATGTACTTAGGGCTAGGGGGGGAAATACCAGATATTAATATTAGACATATCGCACCCGTTACAGAACAGTGTTATAACACAAAATTTTGAAAAATGTGTTTTTAGTGTAATTACGGCTCTTATTAGGATCTACCGACCTGTATAATTGGCATATTACATATAACTATAGCATAGTTTCATGTAATATGCCAGTTATACAGATCAGTAGATCTCAATACGAGCAGTAATTACACTAAAAACACATTTTTCAAAATTTTGTGTCCTGTATTATTGTTATTGAGTATTCTGTTATTGTGTATTCTCTAATTGTGTTTTTTTATTGAGTATTCTTTTATTGTGTTCTGTATGGTTGTTATTGAGCATTCTGTTATTGTGTTCTGTTATTGAGTATTCTGTTATTGTGTTCTGTATTATTCTTATTGAGTTTGCAAGTTTTTTGTGGATTAGGCCTAATGGGGAAACCAGTATAAAAAAAACGAGCTAATCACTTTACCTCATGGGTGGCTTGAAAATAAGTGCTGGTAAATAGGAACAAATTTGATGGAAAAATAATACATATTTTTTAAAATAAACTGCTTATGGAATATATGTGGCTGGACTATAATTGTGTGGTTCTGAACTATTGTTGTGTTAAATTACGGTATGGAATATTTGTGAAAAAAAAATTAGAAAATGTACAAAAAAAGGAATGGAATTATTATTTTGAAAAGAATAGGAGTAAATGCTGCCAGGCATGGGATATACAGCTGCCTCAAACCATTTTTAAAACCTAATTCTGTATGAAAAACATTGGGAAATATGACTATAACGTCTATAATATTTATGTAGATAAATTTTAACTATAGTGTATACACATTGATAACCTAGCCTCAACCGTGTAATGTTGGTTAGTTTTAGTGTTTTGTTAAATTAAATTGAATGTTTTATTGACCATAATGTAATGTAACTAATAATAACGAAAAACAGCATTGTTGTAAAAAAACATACACGTCTAATACGTTTTTTTGTGTTTATAATTGTTATTAAATAATTTTAATAAAATTTAAAATTTGTTTATTGTTATTTTATTTGATAAAATATTTTGTTTAAAAAAAATTAAAAAGCAAAAAGTCCTTAAAAAGACGTTAGAACTTGTTTTTGGAGTACCATTAGAGATTTAAACAGTCTGTGCAAAGTTCGTTCGACATATATGCCTCAAAACGCAGTCTGAGCTGGGAACCAAAAAGTTGCTAACGCAGAAAACGTGTTAATTAAATGTATTTATTTAAGCTAAAGTTATAGAAGTGCAATAGATCTTTATATTCTATCGACGCTTTTCCGTCATATACAGTTTTACAGGGGTGGCACTAGCCCACTGATTAAAAAGTCACTTTTTCCGAAAAACTTTAATTTCTCCTAAATGAGAAGACTTATGATAAAAAATAAAAGAAGGAATCATTCACAATAAGTGTGGCTTTTAGAATAAGTTTTAAAACTTATGGAAACATTTGAGTTTGTGGTTAAATTGCATCAAAAAAGATTGGGTAAAAAAAACATGACTATTTAAGCAATGTAAACCCAGTTTAAACATGTTTGCACCAGAAACTTAAATTAAATAAATAAAAGTTAAGGACTTAAGCTTCAAATTAAAAAATAAATCAATTAAATCCACTGTGTAGTTTTTTTGTTATTTGCAAAAATGTTTATTTTCAGAAAAAACCGTATATCTCCTAAACGAGAAAAGGAAAATTAAAAAGTTAAAAAAGAAATTACTCCCATTTAATTGTCCTATAAAATCAATTAATTAAATTGTAAAAAAATATGCAGTGGCAAACCGTGCGCATATCGAAAGAAGCAGTAAAAAAACATAGCTGTGTAATTTTCATTGCTGCCGGTTTAAAAAAAGATTTTTGATAATTTTTATTCCATTAATTAAAAGCTAAAAGTTCAAGCTTTAAAATAAAAAAAGGTCAAATAAATCTATTGAATAGTTTTGGAGTTATTAGCATTTGAAAATGTGTATTTTTTTAGGTGGGCCGATATTTTTGAGCAGAAGTGTAATTCGGCATAGGTCTGTATTAAAGAAACTCACCAAAAGTTATAAATAATTTAAAATTCCTGTTATCCGACCCTGTTATTGTAATGAAAGTATCAACTTTGTTTTTTCACTACCAGCCTAAAACCACATCTTTATTACTGTTCTTTTCATTGGTAGAAATATTATTTTTCTACCTATGACGTCAGAGGTTCTAAAATTGCACCATGGTTAATAATGAATTTTTATTCAGCTGTTTTGGCATCTGACGTTTCACTTTATTATTAAATCACATTGCTATTTATAAGTGTCTTTAGGCACCAAATTTACAATTTATTGTATGATAAATTAAAAAATATTAACTAAATTAGTACCTATAAAACATGTTTTACAAAAAACACTTCGAAAAGTGAAAATCATTGGTCCATCATATTCAACCATAGATTATAAAACCCATATACTACCGTAAGGATCAGATTACTAGAGGTACAACCCCCATATATTGATTTTTGAGGCAATAGATTCTCCCTCAAAGTTTTCGCCTGTCCCCTTATTTCTGGGGGAGTACCAGAATCATCACTTTGCATTTCACTTTCCATTTTTATATATTTTATTACACTTAACACGAAAACACTTTCTAACTTAATAATTTTAGCAGATCAACAGAAAATTTCTGCCAGAAATGTCAAGTTATTCATTTGTTTTTTTAATGGCCGCGAACGGCCTGCGTGATATTTTAAATTTATAAGCCTTTTCATTAATTTTAGTAAAATAAACAAATAAATAAATAAATAGCTAATGAATTGTACTAGTAGTGAAAAAAATACTATATTTTCCACGTGAGTGAAGATTTAACATTTTAGACCGCGTCTTGCGGGCTTCGCGCTAGCGCGCTCATCCCGCAAAAATGTTAAACTTCTCTCACTTGGTAAATAATATACTATTATTACTTAGACCCCTTTTTACCTTCAAATTTTAAAAATATTTTGTTTCTAAACATTTTTCTTTTAGAAAGAAAAAAGATATCATTGTGAAATTTTGTAGGTATGTTTATTTATATTTAAAGAATACAGTTTTTTTTTTAGATTTTTAAAGTGCTATTTTACGCCTCGCATTCTTAAATCCCTCGCTGCTACGCAGCTCGGGATTTAATACGCTCGGCTATAAAAAATGTCTTCTCTACCTCTTATATATTAGTTTTTTCACTACCAGCACTATTTAACTATTTTTATTCAAATAATAAAATAAATTATTAACAGAAATGGTATTTCTTGAAATTTTCATAAAAATCAAGTAGCCTTGAACAATGACATTTGTTCAAATAAATACTTAGAACTGACGTTTAACAATTTATTTTATTTTTTATTTTTTTCATAATATTTAGCTAATTATTGATTGTATTAATTGGGAATAATTATAATTAATTATATTTAATAAATAAAAATTCATTTAATGCTATTTTCTTGGGTTTAATTAGTAAAAATTGCACAAAGAACTGAAACATCTAAAGTGTCAGAAATCAATTGTTTATAAAATTTACTCCTACTAGGGGAGAAAAAATTATTATTGCTATAGGTGAAGAAAATTGATTTCACAGTCTGAAAATATGATAAATAATGGTATGTTCTAAAGCTAGTAGTAAATAAAAATACTTATTATACATCTAATATTGCACTTAACCAAGAGGAACTAATAGTTCTCCCCTGAGCCAATATCCCTTTATCGAAAGGACAGCCAGGTTCAAGGAGGACTCAAATTAGTAAATGGCTTGGATTGCCTGGGGTGACAAAAAGGGCCAGAAATGGCCTAGTTGTCCGGCTTTGGCCAACCCAAAAATTTACTACTAACTATATTGCACCTAAATTCTAACGCTTATTTTTCTTAACAGGTTCGCAAAATAAAGCCGCAACAAATTTGAGAAAACGCGGGAAAATACCAATTTATATAGTCGAATATCATAACGAGGTGTTGCCATTTATTTATCGAAATATAGGTTCGAAACACTTACCGCTAGAGGGCATATTGTTTCTACATTTCGATTCTCATCCGGACATGCTTATTCCAAAAGATATGCCTGCGGATCTTGTTTTTGAGAAAGACAGACTTTTCGAGGAGATTAGTATCGAAAATTGGATGTTGCCAGCTTGTTATGCCGGGCATTTTAGGTACTTGACGTGGGTTAAACCCCCTTGGGCTAAACAGATGGGTGATGGAAGTCAAACGTTTCTTATTGGTAGATATAACCTAGAAAAATAAAGTATTAGTAGACTAGCCGAGTAACCGTTTTTTTTTTTGAAACTAACTTAATATTTTAAATATTTAAACGCACGGAATTTCCCGCTGCACGATATTCCCCCCCTTTCCCCTATAACACTAGGCAACACGGTTTCTTGCCCTGATTGGAGTCATATGTTTTTTAACTAATTTTTTGTCGCTGAAACCGAATCTGGCCTCAGAATATTTCTATTACCTAAGTTTTCTGAGAAAAATGAGATAAAAATGTTAAAAAATCATTATTTTATTCCTCTTTTGTTCTAAAATCATGGAAGATAAAAATGTTCCAAGGACAAATTTAGATTCGGCGACTCAATATTAGTTAAAAAATACCCAACTTAAAACATGGAAACTTTAAATTCATAGGTAGAATAAATGGGGATAATATGAAAAAAAATATTTTAAAAAAATGGATAATGTGACAAAACTAAGTAGGGGTGGAGGGTAAAAAGAAGGGTGCATAAGGGGACAAGCTTATCGCCACGTGCTCATGCTAAAAATTGTCAAAAATCATTACTAGGGGGACAAAAATGACCTAAAAAAATGTTACGTAATATGGTTCTTATGTAATAAAGTAACATTTTTATGATGTAGAACCATTAAAAAAACAAAAAAAAAATACACAATATTTTGTTTTATAAATTATTTTTAAATTGGCATAATTGCCTGTACTAAAATTTAAAAAATAAGACGGGCTGGATTTTTTTGTAAGGTCAAATTTGGATTCTGCGCCTTTAAATTGATAAGAAAAGTTTACACAGTGTACTTTAATTGTTCATTTATTTACTTTTTACGAACAAACTAAGCAAAATAGGTCCTTGGCATATATATTTTTTAGTTCCTCGTATTTTTTTAATATACCCTAAAATTTTCAAAATGTCTTTTTTTTAAGATTTTGAAAAAAAACGTCAATATTTCCTGGGCTTATATCTTAAAAATTTTAGGTGCTGAAATTTTCTAAGGTCCGATTCGGTTTCTACGCCCTCGAATTAGTAAGAAAAATTTACTTTCCGATCGGGGCAAAAAAAAAGTTTTTTGTTGCCTAGTGTAATTACACAAATAAAATATATTTAAGCTTATTTAAAAATGTCAAAAATTTCATAGCATTTTGTATGAAATTGTATCCAAAAATAATACTTAATTTTTTGTAGGAAAAGAAAAAACAGAAAAAACGATAAGACTGAATTGCAAAGAAAATTACTTTATTTCTGAATGTTTATACGAACATAAAGAACAGTTAGAAAATGTTAAAGAAGTAAGGTTAGACGTGATAACATTAGGCAACCGACTAGACAATAAAACGGATGATCCTACAAAAATCAAAAACATGCTAAGCGCCTATAACACTCCTTACATTTTGGACATAGATTTGGATTTCTTTAGTACTAGCAACCCTTTCAAAAACATTTTCGAAAAAGTTAATTTGTATGAAAGATTAAAAAGTATTTACAATTTTTCTCCGTGTATTGATAAAAGCGATGAAGAAATATACAGAAAATCGCGAATTCGTGAAAAGCAAATTAAAGAGCTGGAAAATTTGTTTAAGTATTTACAAGAAAACCGAAAAATGCCCGTGCAAGGTTAGTTCCACATTTTTAAAATATTTTTTTTAACTGGCAACTTCTAATTTTTGGATTTATGATACATTTTAAATTAAAAAACCTTAAAACAGTAATTTTCTGGGATCCATCCCAAAGTTTATGATGAGCAGGGTTGGAATAGGGAGAGGAGGGAGGTGCCGGGAGGGGTGAGACTAGCTATGCTGGAAATGCATCTGTCCTGAATTGGTGGGTACCATTACTGGTTGAGGATAATTTTTGTGGGTGTAGAGGATTTCGTGATCGTAATCTAGAAAGTTTAAGATGATGGGGTTTGGGTGATCCAAATTGTCTTGTATAAAAGACGTGCTGTAACGTTGTTCCTCATGAACCACGGGGCATATTCTGAGCGCCTTGTTTTGGAAGGCCTGAAGTTTGGCTAAGAGCTTTTTGTTAAGAGTGATATTGTTCCAAGCTGGGGCTCCGTAGAGGAGTACCGGCTTTAGGGTTTGGTTGTAAGGAAGAAGTTTGTTTTTGATGGATAGGGAGCTCTTTCTGCCTATTAGGGGGTAGAGTTTGGAGAGGCGGCAGTTGGCTGTTTGGGAGTGTTTTTGACGTGCTGATCCCACGTAAGGTTTTTGGATATAGTAATGCCAAGGTATTAAAGTTAATGGCTGGTCATTTATCTGAATGGGTCGAGGTGGGCCTCTTATAATCCTAGAGATTAGAATGCCTTTTTTTTGTTGGCGTTTACTTTGATTTTCCATTTGAAGAACCATTTGATTAGGGCATCCATTTGGCGCTGGAGGGATGCGCTGGGGTTTTTTGGCTTTTGCTAGGATGCCGGTGTAGTCGGCGATTGTGTCTTAAGACATGAGAATAATGAGGCTCCCAACAAGCAATTATCAGGCGGCCGCTAATCGGGAGGGTAATGGCAAACGACAATCGCATTGGCAGATGTCGCCATAAATTGTATCCTACCATTAAAAAACTTTTAATTTCTATAAGTCTAATAGTCAAATTGTGTCTAGTTGCTAATGACATGAGGCACATCGACGGATTACTATGACGTAGCTTTGCCATTGGCACAGTTGTCCCTTTAACATTTCTGACCATGGCTGGCAGAAAAAGTGTAAAAATGGGGCAGCCGCCCGGGTGATTTTGGTTAAGGGAGCTAAAACGAGAGGCTCCAAAATGGGTGGTGCATCAAAAATTTGTAGGTGATCTTCATCTAGCTTTTTTTTTGTTATTAAAATTTTTATCAGGGCTAATTTTTTTAAATGCGGCAAAAATCGTTTGCCGACCAAAGGTCATATCGCGGCCACATGACTGAAGATCTATTGCCCATCAGAAAGATCTTCTGGTAGGACAGCAGTCAAAGCTCTGAAAACTGGTTGGACGTTGGCCGACTGCAGGCCGCATTCTCCTATAGGTCGTCGGTCACTAAGAGTATTCAACAATTGCTCGATCATCATATGACGACTTGCGGCCGTTAGCTAGCCAAGAGATAATTGTTATATAATTCACCTTTACCACTTGATGATATCCGCGCCGATCCAGGTAGGGCTGACAGCATGTGTCACGGATTTGTCTGATTATTTTTTTTATGTGTAGCCCACCGATGTCTAAGAAAAACCGCAGTTCTCTAG
The DNA here is from genome assembly GCA_958510825.1 of Brachypterus glaber. NCBI lineage: Eukaryota > Metazoa > Arthropoda > Insecta > Coleoptera > Kateretidae > Brachypterus > Brachypterus glaber. The sequence goes on along the minus strand of OY294044.1, from coordinate 110,432,698 downwards.
GTTAAATAGTTTTTGAGTTATTTCACGTCAATGTCACATTTTCGAGAAATTAAAAAAAATTGAAAAAAATTGAAAAAAATATTTTCGAAACGAGTCGTTTAAAAAAAAACGTTTTTCTGTAACATCGGTGGGCTACAAATAAAAAAATAATCAGCCAAATGCGCGACCCAAGCCCTCAGCCCTGCCTGAATCGCCGCGCCGATATCATCACTTATTTAATAGTTATTTATGGTACTAGTGGGTAAAGTAAGATATTGCCCATGAGAAAATTAACCTGCGAGGCGTCAGCCAAGCAGGTCAATTTTCGAGAGGGCAATATCGGTTTACCCATGAGTGCCATACAAGGTTTTATTTAATAAATAGCTTAGGAATTAATATTTTTATTAAAAATTTTAATGACATTTACAAGAAAATAATTTGACAAGTGACAGTTGAGTGGGTAAAATAAATAATTATCCACTCAATAAAGTAAAAGCCACGCGGGGGTTATTGAGTTTATCTATTTAAAATAATTTAGTCATAAATCCGAAAACTAGGAGTCAAATAAGTTTCAAACCTCCAAAGAATCAATAATTTTTTAAGGCGAACCTTCCGAACTCCACGCTCAGGTCGATAACTTGCGAACACTGCTTCTTGGCAACTACGACGATAAAGATATCGACTGGGAACTAATCCACGACGCGGGGTGCACGTGTGACGATTCTGAACTACCGCATCACGTGACCGACGAACAAGATTTGGAGGTCATGTTTCAAGCTTTCGATTGTTTTTTGGAAATGATTCCCACGCCGCCCGTACTTATTACTATTTCTAGATCTACTGAGGATGATTATACTCCGGGCGAAGATGTGGAGACTATTCAGAGGAGGGTTTTGGAGATTTTGAAGAGGACTTTTGAGGTTGATAAACCGATATTAAGTTATTTGGAGCAAGAAAATGAAGTAATTAGAGCTTAAATTAAAATGTATTGAGTTAAGGTTGATTTACCCAATACTAAGAAATTAACCAATCAAAATAAATGTGACATTTCTTTAGTGTTAATTACACAGGCTGACAAACTTTTAACTTTTGAAAGTTGATTTGGATCTGACAGCTGATTTTGGATAATTTAGTTACGTTTGAATTTTGAATATAACTTTCGTTTTTGTCCATCACGTAAGGGTTTTGAACAACAGCACAGTGGGCAACGAAAAAATAAATATACAGGGTGATCAGTAACTGCCATGCCAAAATTTAAGACATCATTCTAGATCCAAAAATATGAAAAAAAGTTTCTGTAAAGGGTGGTCCGGATATGGGCCCTAAGGGAGCTACTGCCCTTCGAAGATGACATAGCATCAATAAAATTTTAATGCTGCAGGGTGATTCTTCATTTAAAACTGAGCAAAAAAGTATTCTCCACCAAAACACCTAAATTTAATATTAAAGGAGTAATGGCCCTTTAAAAAGTAACGTTTTTGATGGCACAAAATGTTACTTCCTCTTAATTGCATTTTTTTTCTTTTTGAAAACGGTTGCTCCTGAAGTGTTACACTATATGAAATTTTTTATGTATTTTTACTCAAGAAATCTATATTTTTTACAAAAAGTCCAAAAAAACTACACATAAAAAAATTTGGGGCAAAAATGTGTTAAGCCTCACAAATTTTGTCCGTCTAGGCACGACTCTGGATAAATTCAAAAAAATAAATTAACAGAAACTTATTGCCCTTATTATTACTAGTATACATGCAAAAGCTCGTCGCTCTAGATTAAATGGTACCAGAGTTATTAATTAAAAACCTTATTTTTATTACAATTTTAAAGGGCCGCAGCTCCCTTAGGGCTCATTTCCGGACCAACTTTTTTTGATATTTTTGGAAGTTTATGTTTGTTTTATGTTTGTTTTTAACCTCGTACTATTCTACTTAATTAAGCATCCCCTAAGTCCAGGACTTGTGTGAGCTAGTAGTAGAGGGAACCACCGGCTTTAATTGTCTTTCGAACCAATATATCTAGGGAGTACGCCTTCGCCAAATTTCAATTATTAATTAACTGAAAAAGGCAATCGGCGCCAGTGAGGTTTGAACTCACGATCATTGGCTCAGTGTCAATGCTATATCGATGCCTTAGACCGCTGAGATAATTCTCCCACAAAAGTAGAATCACCTCTTAAATTTTGGCACGCCAGTTATTGATCACCCTGTATTTTATACCACTGATTTCGAATAAAATAACGAAAAATCCGCGCCATTATTATTATTTTTGTTTCGATCTTTCTAAAAATGTGTCAAATGGCTTCTTTTGGTTATGTTGATGTAGTTAACTCCAAAATTTTACACTTTATGTTAAAAAATGACATTTTTGGCATGGCTTATAGCTGAAAAAAATTATCCGTGATAGAAACAAAAAAAGTCAACCAGAATATAAAAAAACATCCGATCACAAAATCCTTGTTGGCCTGTGTTATTAGATAAACCAACCATTAGAATTATTAATTTATTATTAAACTAATAATAAAAACATTAAATCTTCTTTTCATTTTTATCCGACTTCAGCATTGCGAAAGTAGAGTTTTTAACTTGTTTGTTTGTATGTTTGTTCCCTACTAGAGCCTAAACTACTGGGCCGATTTCAACGATCGAGGCGTCAAAAGACTCATCGTTGATCACGCGAGTGACATATGTATAGCCTATGTCACTCACTCGCGTCACATGTTTCAATACCATTTATAGTTATCATCAGAAGTTTAACAGAAAATGAAACCTGTAGATTTTTATTATCAAGTTGGTATCAAACCGTCCATATTAAATATAAAAATTATATTTAATTCGCCCACGTTTCGGCTTTTCATCATCATCATTCATTAAATGTAACAAAAATTGGTATGTTTTCGTGGAAAACTTGATTTTTAACTGGTGCCACCCATTTGTTCTTCCATATTTTGATTTAAAATTACACTTTACGTATGTACTGCGAAACTTGTCATTTCCGGCTAAACCGGAAGTGGAAGAATATAATTTTGCCACGAATATATCCCAATTTGTGTACCATTTACCCAAAATAAATCAGTATAAAATGTTTAAAAATAAAGAAATTGTACCCTGTTTCACTTTCCGTTAACACTCGGTTAAGGTAGAGTGCCTTAACGTGGCATTTTCTGTCAAGAAAACAGAAAAAGTCATATTAAGGCTAGGTAAGGAAAGCTATTGTTTTTTTTATTCTAGACAAGGTTAACATCCGTTTTTCTTGCCTCGTTTGCGGACGGAAAGTGCTTCTTTTACCAGCTAGACGGAAAAAATACAAATATCTTCAAAATGTCTAACTCAATTTTGAATTAAAGGAATTATTTTTTTCAGTATTTTTGGGTTATATTATTTAGCATTTTTTTGGGCGCTATTTTTTTTAAGGGCGCTAAGTTTGGTAGAAATCGTCAGGGACAAAGCTTTTTTCTTGAGGTTTTTTGTGGGCGCCAAGCTTTGGTGAAAACTGTCAGGGACTTTTTTTTAGGGTGTTTTTTAGCTAGGGGCGACAAGTTCAAGGTTTGCTGCAGGGCGCCGAAATGCAAAGGCCGGCCCTGCATATCTGTCACTCGATCTAACTAGTACCTAACATTTTTTACTCTTTAAATATTTTGTACGGCTGCGACTGCTTTAGAGTGTAAGCAAATACACACACGTTTGAAACACAGAATGAATCCATTCTAGCTCTAGATATGGTATGAGTATTCTGTATCAAATGCTAGGATGAGCACATGTAGTGCCATCTCTTATTTACAAAAGTAAAGAAAACTATATCAAAATTAGCATCAAAAAATATATATACAGTGCGGTCCAAAAGTCACCCCCCCCCCTTTTAACTTTTGAACGAGTTTAGATATCAACTTCAAATTTAGAACTCTTAAATAAGACAACTTAAACTATCTTTTAGCATATATTTGATATTTTCAGCTCTTAAAATGTGGGTAGGGGGGCATGGGGGACATTTTTTTAAATGGAAAGGCGGTCGTGTGATACATCAT
>OY294044.1:110237535-110428498 GCA_958510825.1 Brachypterus glaber | reverse complement strand
AAGGGTTAAATGGACTGGAACTGGAAGAACTAGAAATTTATTTTTTTACGATTAAACTGGATAGTAATAAAGTTAACCCTGTAACAAATTTTATACTTTCAAATCTGGAAATCCAGATGTTCTGATGAAAACTGTATTTTTTCTCATCAATACATTTATTTTTAATTTGTAAATCCCTGAAAAAGTTTCATTCGCCCTGTAAATTTCCACGTTTTGTACTCATGCGAACATCATGATTAGCACATCTCATGATTTTATAATCATGTTATGAGTTTGTCATGAGGTGTATACATTTAACGTTAAATCATTAAATGATGTCATAATGATTTCCACGTGAAATAGCAAATGTTGCCCGGGACCCGATTGAGAACGATTGCCGAATAGTACATGCTTCTGTAATGTTTCAATTTCAGTGCACTTGACAGCGTTATGCTATAGGTGGCCCCACATGTTATTTCCTACCACTAACTAAACTTATTAAACGAATAGTCGCCTTCTAGGAATACTAGTATTAAAAGGCAGCTGTCTTTATAAGGATATACTACTAGTAATTATTACTATTATTATTAAATAACTAGTAATTAACTTACTGGTCAGCTAATTCGATACACATTATCGGATTGGTATGGTGAGCCGTATATATCTGGAGGCTTTAGCCTAGAGGAACTAGTTCCTCCAGTCATCTTGGGGAACATTTCCACTGGGAAGTTCCCAGTGGGAACATCCCGGTGTCCTCAAGTTGTTGAAAATGGACTTCTGTGGGGTCCTAGGAGGTCGATTTTTACGTTATTTTTTTGGTATCTCTTCGCGTTTTCAAGATATGAGCAAAAAGGTGTGTGTGTTTCTTTTTTTAATTTTAAATTTCGCGGTCAATTTAAAGTTTGCGCATGCGCATTCCGTAGACCGCTGCTAGATCTTCATGACATGACAGTGAGGAGTCATCTGTATGAATGAACTCAGAAAATCATTAAATGATGTCATAATGACTTCCACGTCAAATACCAAATGTCCGGGACATACAAACTCCAATTAACTACTCCACTTAGTTTGTAAGTTACGCTATATTCGAGTTATAAACTGGAGTTTTTTTTTAAGTTAGCACATCTATGTACAGAGCTGATTAGTACAAGAAACCGAAAATATTTTTTTTGCAGATACGATGCTTCGAAATTTATAGGGCGATTTGGACTTTTCCTATCAAGTTACATGGGATTTTATAAGATTTCAAGAAACTTTATAAGATTTCATAAGATTTTATGCGGTTTTTGGAATTTCAATAAGAAAATTTATAAGATTTCGAGAGTTAATAATAATAAATATGTATTGGAACTGGTTTTCATCAGGAATTTTTTATAGTAACCCAACAAAATTTTAGGTTCGAGTAAATTGAGTAAAAATGGTTTTAATGTGGAAAAAAAGTTCTATATATAACAATTGTTAAAACCTTAACCACCCACGCCCGCAATCAATTTAAACTGCCAAAAATAAAGAATTTTATAATTTTCCTGGAAAATTAAAATATTTCTAATATTTCGTCCACTAAAGGCTCTAGTTGTCTAACTCCAAATTTTTCAAAAATGAGATTTTTATCAAATTTGCTTCATTATCTGATTACCAACATACTTCAAAAAAAAAAGTTGCATTAAACCAATATCAGCCTCAAAAAATGCAAAAATGTAAATATTTTAAGTCGCTAAGTGTCTAACTCCATCATATGATTGTGAGAAAACAATTAAATGAGAACTGTCACTAATGTCAAACTATTTCTCGACAACAGGGGATCCCGTTTCAAATATTTGTTAATTTACTGTTTGATGATAATTATAATTATTGCCATTAATAATGTATATATATATTATGCCTACCTAGTAGTAATATTATATATATATATATATATATATGCCTATATATATTATGCCTACCTAGTAGTAATATTATATATTAAATATAAAAATATAAATTTTTCGTAATAATATTACGCGATATAATACGATAGGTATCCTCCTTTATCTTCCCTTGGAGTTAGACCATTAGTGAATTTAGATTCTGTGGTTAAAATTTAATTTTCAAATAATTTATATAAAATTGATAACAATGAAAAGTTTTAATACATTAACACATTTCAAACATTTTTACCTGTGAACAAGCTAGTTTTAAAGTTCTAAATTGCTATAATTAAGTTTTAAATCGTTTTTTACGTCTCCTGAAAAATATGACGTTTTGGAGTTAGACCGTTAGAGCCTTTAGATGACGATTTGTGATTCTCGAACATTTATTTTATATTTATTTACTATGGTCTGTTTCATCAAGCAAGATAGTAAATTAAAAATCGCACAGTAAATATTTTTACAACAGGTTTGCATAGTATATGTTTGTGTATAGAATATAGTTATATTTTATAAAATAAACTACGCAGTATATTCGCACATCCAATGTTCGAATCTGTTTTGAAAATATTCACTGTGCGATTTTTAATTTACTCTCTTGCTTGATGAAACAGAACATAGAAATGATTTTAAACCAATTAATTTAATAAAAAAGAATTGTATGAAATAATAAAAGATTTTTTATTTTTATCGACTTTTAACTTAGAGGTCAACCTGAGTGTCAACATTAATAGTATATTATTCAATGAGCGTATGAATGAATGATGAATGATTACCCGGACAACATCCATAAACTTATATAGGCCTCATGAGAGTATCATGTTATGATTTCAACGTTTTGTACTCATACGAACATCATGATCAGCACATCTCATGATTTTGTGATCATGTTGTGAGTTTGTTATGAGTTTGTCATGAGGTGTATACATTTAACGTTAAATCATTAAATGATGTCATAATGACTTCCACGTGAAATAGCAAATGTTGTCCGGGTAATAGCTATTATACGCGAGTAGAATTCTATACTTTATCCACAGTCGTTTTAAATTTTAAACGGTTTATTTTTACAGAGCCGTGATTAATAGGTCTATTAATCACGGCCGTGTATAATAGTTATTTATGGTAATAGTGGGTAAAGTAAGATATTTCCCATGAGAAAATTAACCTGCGAGGCGTCAGCCAAGCAGGTTAATTTTTGAGAGGACAATATCGGTTTACCCATGAGTGCCATACAAGGTTTTATCCAATAAATAGCTTAGGAATTCATATTTTATTAAAAATTTTAACGACATTTACAAGAAAATGATTTGACAAGTGACAGTGGGTAAAATAAATAATTAAAGTAAAGTAAAAGCCACGCGGGGGTTATTATTGAGTTTATCTATTTAAAATAAAGCTGGTAATTGTCTTATTATCTGTATGTATATTTCTCACATTCATTTACTATTTTGGATTTTTTTAATTTTTACTAAATTTATGGTAAATTAACGATTTATATTTGGATTTTTATCACACCTGGTGAAAAAAGTGCAGGAATCGAGGTATAAAACATGGAACGATGGAAAAACTATTTTTTTAAGAATAGAATTGGAATGGTACGTGGAATTGAAGCACTTCAAAATTATTTGTAATTTGTAAACAGTCTAATAAGGTATAAAACACCTTTGTATGTAAGGTCCCAGAATGACTAAAAACTAATAAATAAATAAATAAACTGTATTGGATAACAATTATTTAGGATTTTTGAGATTTCTGATAAATCTTAAAAATCTTGTAGAAAATTACCGAGCCTTTCGAAAACTTGTACTTAAGGCGCTTTTACACTTCAGCGTTTGACGCTGGCGGCATATCCCCACCATTCTGTCTATCAGCTCTCGCCGGCGATCTCCGCTATTTCCGTTTACAGTTCAGCGTTTTGCGCTGGCGGCGGCGCATTTGTAGGATATGTCATTATAAATGTGTGTGTATTCATTTCTTGAATTTCCTGCTGATTTAAACGCACAGTATATACATTGCCCGTAATGGGACTTTTAAATTTAACGAAACTAGTGCTCATTGTTTGAAAAAAACAACCAACAACGTTATAAAACTTTATAACTTTGCAAAACAACACAACCTAACCTCAAAAACGCGGCGTGAAATCGCCCGAAGTTCAAAAAATTCAACTTCAGCGTCGACCGTTGGCGGTAGAAAAGTGGGGTTGAAGAGATAGGGGAATAGAACCAATCAGATTACTCAACGAGCTAACGCTGCGTCAATCGCCGAACTGTAAAAGCCGCTTTAGAATTCTCATAATTCACAAAAAAATGACATTTAAGTAGAAATGTCATCATTTCAATATCAGCGTCAAATATTTGGCAGACTAACATCTCTACTCTAAATTTCTCTACTCCCTAACATCCCTACTCCATAACATCCCTACTCCACAACAACTCTACTCCGTAACATCTCTACTCCATAACATCTCTACTCCATAACAACTCTACTCCACACTATAGACACTCGATTAGCCACTTGTCTTAACTCAAAAGAATATTTGTCATGCTAAGGCACTGTCAAAAATGAATTCAGTTTATTAATTACTTACATATTAGTGCATGTTAAGAGTACGCGGTCATTGTTGCTTTTAGAATAATTCATTTATGATTGTTCTAGATTTAAAGATAAACGTTTTCTAGGAAAAAAATAAAATAATCTAGAAGAAGAATATTCTTTGTTCTTTGAACTGCTCATTTATTATTAAGTGGCTAATAAAGTGCATATAGTGTGGAGTAGAGTTGTTACGGAGTAGAGATGTTATGGAGTAGATATGTTACGGAGTAGAGTTGTTGTGGAGTAGGGATGTTATGGAGTAGGGATGTTAGGGAGTAGAGAAATTTAGAGTAGAGATGTTAGTCTGCCAAATATTTTACTTTTCTTACTAGTACGAAAAATAAAAAATACTATGACAAACCAAACAAAAAATACTGTTATTCGGTTGCTCTCCGACCTCGGTTCAAATATCATCAGTTTCAATATTGATTAAAAAAATTGTTGATTGATCAACGTCAAAATTTTACTTTCCACACTAGTACGAAAAATCAAGCTTTTCGTACAGAAAAACAAACGCTTCGAGATACAATCGAATTAACTCCTGCATTCATTTTTTTTTAGCTCATCTCTAGTTTCATTACTCGCCAAAAGTATCACTTTTCCTTCCAATAATATTTTATGTAACTTATAATTTTAGGGAAATGCAAAAAAGTGCAAGGTTATGACTTTTTCACGTAAAAAAAATAATATTTACTTTAATTATGATATAAATAGTTATTTTAGAAAGAGTGTTTGAAATTAAAGACTTAAGTATTACTTTCGATCCAAAATTATATTTTGATTCAATTAAAACATTTTACAATTCGTTTGTCCGTAGCAAACTTGAGTATGCGTGTATAGTATGGTCCCCTCACTATTAAAAGTATATAAACCAGATTGAAAAAGTGCAGAAAAAATTTCTTAAATATTTATACTTTAAAAAATATAAAGTTTATCCAAACGATGTTTCGTACTCAGATCTGTTAGAAATGTTTAATGTTCAGCCATTACCCGGACAACATCCATAAACTCATATAGGCCTCATGAGAGCATCATGTTATGATTTCCACGTTTTGTACTCATACGAACATCATGATGAGCAAATCTCATGATTTTGTGATCATTTTGTGAGTTTGTTATGAGTTTGTCATGAGGTGTATACATTTAACGTTAAATGATTAAATGATGTCATAATGATTTCCACGTGAAATAGCAAATGTTGCCCGGGACCCGATTGAGAACGATTGCCGAATAGTACAGGCTCCTGTAATGTTTCAATTTCAGTGCACTTGACAGCGTTATGCTATAGGTGGCGCCACATGTTATTTTCTACCACTAACTAAACTTTTTAAACGAATAAAAGAATACTAGTATTAAAAGGCAGCTGTCTTTATAAGGATATACTACTAGTAATTACTACTTACTGGTCAGCTAATTCGATACACATTATCGGATTGGTATGGTGAGCCGTAGATATCTGGAGACTTTAGCCTAGAACTAGTTCCTCCAGTCATCTTGGGGAACATTCCCACTGGGAAGTTCCCAGCGGGAACATCCCGGTGTCCTCAAGTTGTTGAAATGGACTTGTGTCGGACTCCTAGGGGGTTGATTTTTTCGTTATTTTTTTGGTATCTCTTCGCGTTTTCAAGATATGAGCAAAAAGGTGTGTGTGTGGGTTTCTTTTTTTTTAATTTTAAATCAATCAATCTTTATTGATGCCTAACAAATTACACAATAATTTATGGCATAAGTCATAAAAAATTTCGCGGTCAATTTAAATTTGGCGGTTAATTTAAAGTTTGCGCATGCACATTCCGTAGACCGCTGCTAGATCTTCATGACGTGATCTCGTAATGACTTCACAATGAGGAGTCATCTGTATGCGTTCATGAACTCAGAGAAAATCATTAAATGATGTCATAATGACTTCCACGTGAAATAGCAAATGTTGTCCGGGTAGTAGAAAGACGTCTATATCAAAGCATTATTTTTTTATACAAAGTACTGCATAGTCTGGTAGATGCTCCGTTGTTGCTTGACATGGTAAATCTACATCTGCCCGTCAATTTCGTACTTTTCATATTGATCACGGTGCGGTGGTGCGACGGTTTAAATCAACTTCAAATTACCCCATTTCTGTTTCTATACGACGATTCTATGAGACGTTAGTATGATTTTAACCAAAAATAAAAAAAATCTATCGAGCACATTTTTTTTATTAAGCAAAAACCCCGTATGTTGGACACTTACCTTGTATTTGACTATTCACTAAATATTTACTCAAACTATTATTATTTTTTTTTGTTTTATTTTGTTCAATATACGTGAACTGCAAAATAATTTTCATAAAAAAAATAATTAATAATAAAAAAACCCTTATAACGGATGATACAAGAAGTATTGCCTACGAATTATCTCCGTAACTATAAAAAAAAAACAGATAACTTTTTGAAATTTACAGAGCTTGTATGAACCGTAAATACCCCCATTTTGTCATGGTCATTATAAAAAAATCATTTCCTGTCTTAGCGGAAGTGATACCAACTTTTGATTTTTAAATGGAACCCTATATATTTGCTTACATTTATAGATGCGTATTTAAATTATCTTTTTATTAACATATCACAAGTCGATATTTGCATTAAAGATGGCGCCACAGGATCCATTTTTCATAAACACAACATGGCGGTCCGATGACGTCCATATTGGAATATTTCTGAAACTTAACATTTTAAATCTTTTAATAGTAGGCTAAAAATTTACTGTTGATCTGAAACTGATTTCCTTTTGTTTTTATGGATATGGCGCTATTTTGAAGTTTTTTTTTTCAAATCATAAACTTAAACGCCATTTTGTGCTAATTTTTTTAAAGGAAACGACCTTTTTTTGATTTCGCTAAATTAAAAACTCAGGTATACTCTACAAGAAAAAAGTACAAACACCCTAATAGGGTTGGAAATTGTTTGGGAAAATGGCCATATTCCGTTGGGAGCTTATTAAATCCCAAGGGAATATGAACATTTTCCCCGAAAAGGGCCAACGCTATTAGAATATTTCTACGTTTTTATTGAGTATACCTGAGTTTTTGATCTAGTGAAATCAATAATAGGTCGATTCATTTAAAAAATTAGCACAAAATGGCGTTAAAGTGGATGATTAAAAAAAATTAACGCCATTTTCATAAAAACAAAAAACAATCAGTTTCAGATAAACAGTAAATTTTTAGCCTACTATTAAAAGATTTGAAATGAAAAGTTTGAGAAATATTCCAATATGGAAGTCATAGGACCGCCATGTTGTTTTTATGTAAAATGTCTCCTGTGGCGCCATATTTAACACAAATATTGAGAATGAAAATAGAATTTAAATACGAATCTAAATATGTAAGCAAATGTAAAGGGTTCCATTTAAAAATCAAAGTTGGTATCACTTCCGCTTAGACCGGAAGTGATATTTTTATAATGACCATGCTAAAATGGGGGTATTTACGGTTCATACAAGTTCTGTAAATTTTAAAAAGTTATCTTTTATAGTTACGGAGATAATTCGTAGGCAATACTTCTTGTGTCACCCAGTATAAGGGGTTTTTTATTATAAATTTTATTTTTTATGACGATTATTTTGCAGTTCACGTATATTAAACAAAACGAAACAAAAAAATAATAATAATTTGAGTAAATATTTAGTGAAAAGTCATATACAAGGTAAGTGTCCAACATACAGGGTTTTTTTTAATAAAAAAAAATGTGCTCGATAGATTTTTTTTTATTTTTGGTTAAAATCATCCTAAAGTATCATAGAATCGACGTATAGAAACATAAATGGGGTAATTTGAAGTTGATTTAAACTGTCGCACCACCGCACCGTGTGATGTAACTAACACAGTGAATCATTTGCACTCTCCAATGTTTGATATGTGCGCATCATACAACAACGTAGGTGATAATATTGATATATTTGATAATAATTTTAATAGGTTTAAAAAGCATTTATTAGTTGATGTGAAAAATTGTATGTTGCCTGACATTTAATGTAATCTAATTTATTTTTTATGTTTTTTTTTATATGTATTTTTATCTTAGTCTTAGTTTATATTTTAATCTTAGTTTTAAGCTTTTTTTGATCCTGTTATTAGGTTCCTTACCTGTTGGATTTGTAATGAATAAATAAATAAAATGACTAAGGATGGGGTGGGATTGAGAGCTGCCTCAAACCAGTGTTGGGATGGTTAATCATTTAAATAAAACAAAATATATACTTATGCAGTACATCAAATGTATTTTATTATCTAGTAATGTGTATATTTAAATATAGTTATAGTTGATTATGCATAAAAATATAATTTTATATGATTTAGAAATAATAAGTATTTTTAAAGAATTATTTACAACAAAAACCAAATTTTATTATCTTAACTATAACATACTAGTATGGCTTGAAGAGTTTTGTTTAAATGACGTCATAGTTAATTGGTAAATTAGGACACTATTATACCAAAATCTTTTTCGAGGTTAAAAAGTTGATTGAGTTATTTTGCGATATTTGAAATTGAGAACCAAAAATGAGGTCTACAAGGAAAAAATTAGGCTTGTTCTAACTTTGCAAGAACATTTTTGTATAAAGCTTATAAATTACTTACTTTTATCCACGAATGATATGTGACAAAAAAGTGCCTGGCAAAACAATCTTACAAATATTTTTAACGTCTGGCTTACCCAAAAAAATTATACCTAACCTATTTTTTCCTCTTGTTCGAAAATATATGATTTGGAGTGAACAGAAATATAATAGAAAAGGATAGAAATACTTACTATGTGAGCAAACCACCTAGGGTACGTGGTTACTACGAATAGTTAGTGTGACGTTATTGTTTGTTTTAAGCAGGGAGCCCTAAAGGTCATAGAGAATTGGTGTAGAAGAGTGGGACTGTCGGTAAACCCTACAAAAACCACACTTATTCCATTTACCAACAAAAGGAAACTCTTAATTGAGCCTCCAAGGTTATTTGGAACTAAGCTGAAGTTAGTGGGGCAAGCAAAATATCTAGGAGTAATCTTGGATAGCAAGTTGTCTTATAAACCCCATCTAACAGATAAAACCAACAAAGCTATTAGAGCACTATGGGCCTGTAGACGCATGTTTGGTAAAAACTGGGGAATTAAACCCGGAATGTTGCACTGGGTATACAATGTAATTGTAAAACCCATAGTGACATATGGGGCGTTAGTGTGGTGGCATAAAGCCAATTCCACTACTAACAGACTGATTCTAAGCAAGGCACAAAGACTTGCCTGCATCGGGATAGTGGGGGCAATGAGCACTACTCCCACCGCAGCACTAGAAGTCCTACTGGACCTACCTCCATTGCACTTGGTGGCAAAAACAGAGGCACTTATGGCAGCGTACAGACTAAGGATTAACGGCATGGGAGACCGCCATAGAGGGTTGGAACATACTAAAATCTTTGAGAACATTGACAATACAGATATACTATCCATGAAAACAGATAGGATCGCTATAGTCTATGATTTCAGGCAACCGGCAAAGGCTGAGATACCTAGCCGGGATGCATGGAAAAATGGACTATACCCTAAACTACTAAAAGGTGAAACCTGGTACACAGATGGATCCAAAATGAAAGAAGGGACCGGAGCAGGAATCCATGGACCGGGCAAAGAAATTAGCTTAAACCTGGGAACCAAGGCAACAGTTTTCCAAGCTGAAATCTATGCGATTTATGTCTGCGCACAAGAAATGACATCGGCGTCCTACACGGGTAGGACAGTAAATATCATTTCGGACAGCCAGGCAGCGATAAAGGCATTAGACTCATATGCCTTTAGCTCAGAACTGGTATACGAATGCCACAACGAGCTATGTAAACTGGCTGAACATAACAAAGTAAATTTGATATGGGTTCCAGGACATCAAGGTATAGATGGTAATGAGAAGGCAAACGACCTTGCGAGAAAGGGAAGTGAAGCTGTACTCACAGGACCAGAACCGTGCTGTGGGGTATCATATTCCACGGCCAGACACGAGGTCAGGAGAATGTTGCGGGATGAACACCAGCAACACTGGATAGATGCTCCTAGAATGAGGCACTCCAAACTCTTCCTAGGAGGACCTACCAAGAAAAGAACCAGCTTACTTCTAGGCATGTCCAGGAGTCAACTGAGAACAATAACGGGTATAATAACTGGACACTGCTTACTGAACAAGCACCGACACGTAATGGGACAGATTACGAGCCCCGTGTGCAGGAGATGTGGGGAAGGGGATGAAGAACCCTACCACCTCATATGTGAATTTCCATCGCTAATAGGCCTAAGATGGAAGTACTTTGGGAACGACTCTCTGGAACCAAACGAGATCATGAACACTCCCCTGAAACCATACCTGGACTTTTTAAAAGAAACAGGGATGCTCTGAGGAGGTCTGTGCGGTAAACACAAAGGTCCCTAGGGACCAGGTGTTGAGGGCTATGAACCCCGCATTGAAACAACTAAACTAAACTAAACTAAGTAATAAAATGTGGGTAGTATGCTATTCTTCATACTAGTATGTTATAGTTACGATAATAAAATTTGATTAAAATCATTGGTGTTAAAAAATTAATGTAATTTTTTGCAACCTATACTTAACACCAAAGCACAAAATATCCAAAAATACACTCGTCATAAAAAAAAGAGTACCAAATTGTCAAATATTTTTTTTTTCTTTTATAGTGATACTCTCAATAATGTGATGAATATATTTTTATTTAATTATTTACAAAGTATGTATAATCAAATAAAAAAAGAATATATTTATTTTTTTTAGACAACATTTATTAAAATGGACCCAAACAACAAAATAGACAAAAAAAAACACAATAAACAAGGTTAGAGTGCCGTAGTGTAACGTTTGTCAAGAAAAAGAGCAGACATTAAAAAAATCTAGGGAAATGGCAAACCCGCAAACGTGCTTTTAGCCTTTTCCGGATATTCCAAGTTTCTTTTCTGGTTATAAATTTCTCAAAATATATTTTTTCTTCAAGCGTACTAAAATGTTCATATTTTATAACTGAACACACTAGTTAGAAGTGATCTATTTTTTTACAGTAAAAAATGAGTTTATTGCTGTACGCCGTAAAAAAAAAATAGTTAGCAAAACCACCATTGGCGGCAGCACTCTTTGATTTTGATGACAGCCATACTTCAAACTTGTTTGTTTATTATGTAAACAGGAGGTTGACTCGAGATTCTGTGCAAAAACCTTGTGTGAAATTGATTAAAATGACTAAATAAGAATATATGGTTTATACACCTACAAATCTCTCCGAAATTGCAAATGCTACATTAGACAAGTTACCATCGAAATCGCGAAAAGTACGATTTAGCCTACGAAAAAAAAAATAAAATGAGCTAAGGAACGTTTAAGTTTATTTCGAAAGGGTTTTATTGGCTATTTTAATAAAAAAAACATACTTTTTACTGAATAAATTAAATGCAAAAATTAATATTTAAAAAAAATATATAGGATGCTTGAAGAAAAAATACTATGTTTCACTCAGAGGAAAAGTGCTTTTTTTACTCGTCTATAGTTTCGCGTATTCCGTAAATTCTACAGACTAGTAAAAAAAGCTTCACTTTTCCTCTTAGTAAAACAATATACTATTTAAGATTATTTATCATGAAATATTTTTAAAGTGCGTAGGCAAAAATAGACTTGTTTGTCATACCTCGCATATTTTTGAACTTTTTTTGTTCTCCAGTTGGAATTAATCATACTCTTTCTTTATTCCGTTATTACTGTTTAGTTTTCATCCTGTATATAGTAGATTTTGATAGTCCCTTATGCGGACAAATATAAGGTTTCATGCGCATGACGTACTACCTGAATTTGCTGACTTGAGGCGATATTTCAATGTAATTTGGATGAGTTCGTAAAACAGCACGGTCCGGACAATACGTTAAATTCGTCAGGGGCGCGATACTCACGCCACTATCGCTTCCAAAGAACAAAAAATAACAATAGTTATTCGTAATGAATCACGCTATGGAAAATACATCCAATAAATAACATTTCGCGTAGAACGAGTTGCAAATAGGGCTTACGCCATTTCTCCGAGGAAACATCATCTTGGACCCAAGTACAAGAAGACACCTGGAACAATAAAAGTAAGTCCCTTTTGCCTCACGTCACAAATGTCCTTCGATAAAACACCCCAGCGGTTAACAATTACTAAATGAAGTTTTAAATAAATGGAACCCATTTTCTCCCAACTTATAGTAAAATTTAATAAACATTTTCTTTGAAAATGTGCGCACATGCAATTTGTGACATATAATGCCAAAACTAGTGTTACCAATAAACAAATAACAATTTTTACCAGATTTTATTGTCTCCACTCTTTTTCTTGACAGGAAACGTCACATTTAGGCTCTCTACATTAAAGCACTCAAAACAAGGTGACATTCTGCTTTTTTAAATTTTTTAAATATCAGCCTGAAGATATTGACTCCAAGAGCATAAATGCCAAATTTGAACAAAATTGATACATGAATACAAAGATATCTTTCATATCTAGATATGAGAGATCAATCTTGAAATTATAACGTCCTTTAAAGGAATCTCCCTTATCTTTACTCCGATTTTATTTTATTGGAGTTTTTGCAAGTTTACCTTTGAATTGTTTTCAGTGTTTATTTAATTTAATCATAAACCATTTATTGTGTTGTTTGAATATTTTTTAATAAACATCGTCCATTAGGGGCTGTCCATATATTACGTAACGCGCCTAGGAGGGGGGTCAGAAAAATTGTTACAGTTTGTGACAGGGGGAGGGAGGGTCTAGGTAAACGTTAGGTAACGGAATTTAATAAATTTAATGTTTATTTCCTAAGCTTGGCAGATGTATTTTTATTTCAACATAAATTACTATTTAGTGGCCTATAATTCCCTTTTTCACACAAAAATTGACCAAACTATGCATATTTAAATAATATTGTAATCAGTAAAAATACTGTTGATATTGATATTAAAAAAAAAATCTTACGGCCCTGTTCTTGAGTGATCTTGCCGATGAATCATCGGCCATGATACATTTTCGCGCGGAATGTGTACTCACAGAACACCAATGTGTGTACTATTTTGTGTATCTGTGCATAAACAATATACGTGTTATATGTGACACTCAGTGTAAAAAGAGGTACCTAGTATTCTTTCCCTGTGTGATTTTGATTATGAATATTTTTTTAAAGTTTGAGTGATTTTTTCGTGTAATTTTTTTTTTAAGGTTACGTTATACTATATTTTAGGTTCATGTTTGTTTTATCGAGAAAAACGAATCAATAGTGAGAATACAGTTAAATTTATTGCGAAACAAAATTTTTATATTGTTACGCGTTACACAGGGGGGGGGGGGGTGTTGTTAAATGTGACAGTTTGGTACACAGGGGGGGAAGGGGGTCAATTTTTTTGAAAAATTGCGTTACGGAATATATGGACAGCCCCTTATTTGCAAAAAAATAAGGTACAAATAAAATAAATTAAAAAATCAGCTCATGCGGTTCTATAGGTATACACAATTAATTTTATTGTAATTCTTTAATTGTTCGAGTTTTTTTTTACTGTGTATAACTTTTCGTATGTGCAATATTATATTTTAAATCCCTGAAAATTTACAAACCTAAAAGAATCTAGAAAAAACAAAAAGTTGACATAAATACCTGCTACGCAGTCATTGCTTTTTCGCCGTTAGGGAATTTTACAAATGACATTTTAACGTCATAGTTTGGAGTTTTCGTACTACTGCAAAAAGTAAAATAGTCGAATTTAATTGGTTTATTGATATTGAAATTAATTATACAGGGTGATCAGTAACTGCCATGCCAAAATTTACGATGTGATTCTACATTCAAAAATATGAAAAAAAGTTCTATAAAGGTTGGTCCGGAAATGAGCCCTAAGGGAGCTACGGCCCTTCGAAGATGACGTATTGAATGGGGAACAAAAAAAAGCACCAATAAAATTTTAATGCTGCAGGGTGATTCTTCATTTAAAACTGAGCAAAAAAGTATTCTCCACCAAAACACCTAAATTTAATATTAAAGGAGTAATAGCATTTTAAAAAGTAACGTTTTTGGTGGCACAAAATGTTAATTCCTCTTAATTGCATTTTTTTTTGAAAACGGTTGCTCCTACAGTGTTACACTATATGATATTTTTTATGTATTTTTACTCAAGGAATCTGCATTTTTTACAAAAAATCCAAAAAAACATACACATAAAAAAGTTTGAGGCAAAAATGTGTTAAGACTCACATGTTTTCTCCGTCTAGGCACGCCTCTGGATAAATTCAAAAAAATAAATTAACATGAACTTATTGCCCTTATTAATACTATTATACTTGCAAATGCTCGTCGCTCTAGCTTAAAGGGTACCAGGATTATTAATTAAAAACCTTATTTTTATTACAATTTTAAAGGGCCGTATCTCCCTTAGGGCTCATTACCGGACCAACCCTTATGGAAACTTTTTTTGATATTTTTGGATATAGAATCACCTGTTAAATTTTGGCATACCAGATCACCCTGTATTTGAAGTCAAACGCCATTTTATTTTGTCAAAATTACAGTTTTATTTTTCATGTTACTAGAATTGTATGAAAAATAGTGTATGATACACGGAAGAAAACTGTTTTTAGGGCAGTTATATATTGGATTGCCAGCCGAGCTCGGAGATCGGCAACCATAATTGCCTTGAAAAAAGTTTTCGTCCGTGTTAGACACACTATTTTTTATTCGATTGTAATATAAATTTGTATTTTTGACAACAAATTTATAGTTTGAGTTTAAATGTCAGTTTCAATATAAATTAACTAAGCAACGTCGACTATTTTACTTTTCGCACGAGTTAAAAATCAAACTTTTCTTACAAGTAAGAAAAACGGTGGCGCTTTTAATCGAATAAAATAATATCTCTTTTAACGCACTAGTACCGTAAAATTTACTATTATATTAGCCATAAATTGTTGTAATGTAATTTTATAGATTCTTTTATTGTCTGTATACTAAAAATTAAATTATTTTATACAAAGAAGTCAAAAATTTTGACTCAAAATTATAAAAAAAAATGTTTTTAATTTAGAAAAACGCTACAAAAACATATATTTTCCTTTGTTTTTTTTTACAGGCTTTTTGATACATCTTGGAATAGATGTAAGAATAAGCAACTTTTTTTAATTAAAAAAGTGCAAAGAAAGTCTAGAAAAAATTATTGACAAATAGTTTTTAGGGTAGGTATTTTAAATCGCTAACTATAAAGCACAGTGTCCCAGTCTTACTTGGGACACCGTGGATAACATACAGATTAATTACGATAACTGATATCACTACTATGTAAAAATAATTATGTAAAGACCTATCCAGAAACTTGCATAAGAACATAAAACATAAGAATGCGATGTCGTGATTGGCTTATAAGATACATGGCGGCACTTCAAGCCAATCACGGCATCGCATTTTTATGTAGTATGTTGTTATGCGAGCCTGTGGATATGCCCTAAACTAAAGACGAGTTTGTACAAAATCAAGGTTATTGTTTATTATGGTTTTCTTTTAAAAACAAGAAATATGTCGCTTTTATAGTCCGTCCCATTATGCAAGATAGTAGTTTAAAATTCCCGCGATTTTTAAGCTACATCATTGGTTAAAAACTCGTACCTTTTAACATATAAAATATTGTGACATTTTTTGTCTATGACAATGATTGACGGTCGTTAAAGCTAATAAAAGAAGAGAAAGTTACATAAAAAAAATGATTATACTTAATGTTATTTTGTATGGTATTGAAAAAGGTACTTTTCTGGTTTATTCTTCATACACTAACACTAAATTAGCATATTCTACATATTGTACAAACGTAAATTATATTGAACACAAGCAAACGTCAAATTTTTGGGTTACAATTACAACTTAAGGCCTATCCAGAGGCTCGCATAACAACCATACAAGATACATGACGACACATCAAGCCAATCCTGGCATCGTATTCTTATGTACTATGCTTGTTATGCGAGTCTTTGGATAGGCCCTTTCCAAGAAAAAAGTACCGACATTTGTTAAATTTTTGATACGCGACGATTTATGCATAATTATGCTATATATGCGCTCTGTGGTGTAAAACAGGCCGCGTCCCTTACTATCTTGCATAACTGGACGGAGAATAGTAAGGAATTTGTATGTATTTATTCACAATCATTTCGATAAAAATTTGACTTGTAGTGATATTTTTATTACCCATTGTGCTGTCACTGTCAATATCAAAATTTGATAATTTTTCATGTTAATTTGACAATCTTTTTACATCTTACAAATAATTATAAAAAACTGTTTTTAAAAAGTGAAAGTTTCATAATAAAAGTAAGTTATTTGGTGATACCTACACATTATTAGAAATGTCATACTGACATGTATGACATTTCTAATAATGTGTAGTCAAGTTAATTTGTTTATATATTTAAAAACTTGAAAATGACTTTGTTAAAAAAGTCGAGGAGCTCTCTACAACTAGAATTATGAAACAAAAGACGTCTACCCTATCTCTATCTCATTTGTGCTACACTTTCCAGCCAACCAAATAAATACTGTATTTGTTTTTCATACAACAAATACAGTATTTATTTGGTTGGCCGGAAAGTGTAGCACTGAGCGGCACGTACGAACATAGCTAATGTGAATCTGTAGAATAAGATAATTCTACTAAAATTTAGATGGCGCCAGTAATTTCTTTAATAATGCACTTTTCGCCCGGCCAAGTAAATATTGTATTTGTTCATCAAAGAACAAATACAGCATTTGTTTGGTTGGGTGGAAGTGGGAGTGTATGTATGTCTTCTATCCTTTTTGGGTAGAACTTTTGTCCCTGTCTAATCTAATGGGAGAATTCTCCATTGTCGCTGTAATGTTTGTTTAATACACAATAAATTTAAATTTTGGAGAAGCAACATTTTCTTTATGGTTTCTTTAAAAAAAAAGGTATAGAAAAGCTTGATATCTCGCTATTAGATGCTTAAATCATCTAGTTAGGTATTGTCCAAACTGAATGATTGTGAATAAAATAGTATACACAACTCGGTGGAAGATTTCATTACAGTCAGAGAAATTCTCGGCGATAATGAAACATTTTCATATCTGTACAGCTTTGCACAGCTGTGTGTAATGTAATATTTTCAATATAAGATACAATAATCTAAAAATATATTTAATTCGAGTTATGGAATTTTTTGGTTATATTACAAATATTCGTGTTATCTGTTACTAATAAATAATAATAATAATAGTAATAATCCATCAACTTACTACTGTCAAAATTCTTCTGTTTCTATGCATATTTTTTCAACACCCACTTTTTTCACATTTTCTCGAAGATTCACGACATTCTAAACCCAAAAATGCAAAAAAATATATTTTTTTCTACGACTGCTTTAGAATGTAAGCAAATACACACACTTTTCAAACACAGAATGAATCCATTCTAGCTTTAGATACGGTATGAATATTCCGTATCAAGTGTTAGAATGAGCACATGTAATGCCTTCTCTTGTTTATAAAAGTAAAGAAAACTGTAGCAAAATTAGCAAAAATATATATATTTTACCATGAAATATTGAATAATTTAAAGTTTTACGTTAAAGTTACATAAAGTTTACTAGTTTTTCTTAATATTTGACCAGTTTTTTATCAATTTAGTTCAAAAAATTAAAACTGCTCCATCTATTGTTAAATATTTAAACCTGATATATGTCACAACTATTTGACATAACCTTCAATTTTTGCATTATAATTTGTTAATATGTGCTAAAATTAAATAAAAATCTTTTTTCAACTACTGATTTGATAAAATTATTAAATAACATTAATTACTTTATTTAAAAATGTGTTTTCTTGCATTTACAATGTCGAGTCACAAAAAATATTGTTTTTAACCTTGTCCGCAGTTTAAAGCCATACAGTGTTTCATATTTGCAGTCGAAGAAAAAGTATAGTCTACAACACGTATGGAATAGTCATTCGGCCCTCGCGGGACCTTCATACTCGCCTGCCGGCTCGTATGACAAACTTTCCACTCGCGCGGAATATTGTCTATTCCATACTAGTTATAGAATATAGTATTTTATGAAACATAAGAAAACGCGTTAAAATGTCATGTAATAAAGCGGAATGAAATAGAAACAGAATTGAAACAGTGACTAAATCTATGGTCACTGGAGCACCAAGTGCCGCTTTTACCGAGTGTAAACAATGACCTAGTGACCTTACCTAAAACAGTGCAATCATAGTACGCACGCGCAGTGCTCATTGCGCACACGCACCTCTTAAATTGACAACAAGTTTTTCTCACTAGAATTGTTTTTGATTTCGGGTTCTTTCTGCTTCAGCTTGGTCCAGGTGTCCCCCAGAGCTTTGGCGAAGTGGTCGTCCACGGAGGCAGAGTCCATGAACTGTATTACGTTTTCTGTACCATTATTACAAATTTTAGGGACTAAACTGGGAGGTAGTTTAGGGGCTATAGGGGCGACGACTGGGGGCTCCTTAGGTAGATTGTTATTCGAAAACAGCGCTTGGTAGTTGCTACCTAGGGATCTTCGGAAGTGCTCGTCTATGATCGGGTCACACATCGAGATACCTGAAACAAAAATTGTCAATAATTATTATTAAAAAACAAGCAATAAAGATACAGCCTGTTCCAGAACTCGCGTACCGAAATTTGAGGGTATATTAAAAACCCTCTGGAAAATATGAAAAAAATTTCTTCGTTCAATTCAAAAATAAGAACGCTTTAAGTGGACCAAAACTGTTGCTGATTGTAAATTACCATTAAAGGTTGAATTTGTAGCTATGGAAGCAAATTTAATTATTGCAGGTACATATTCTGTAGGTTGACATGGTGATTAATGTGACATAAATATTTATTAATGTCATACAAAAATATCAAAACTTTCATGATGTTTACTTCAGAAAAGTATTGCGAAATGCTAATTTTATATGGCGAGTGTGGCCGGAGTGCTTCAGCTACATCTGTAGAATATTCTATTCGTTTTCCCAATAGAGAACATCCTAGCAGAAATGTTATTTTAAGATTGGTGCAAAGGGCAAGAAATTCTGGATTCCAAACAAAAAAGAGATTGGAGGCGCTCCGCGAACTGCAAGAACTGTTGATAATGAAGAAGCTGTCATTCAGGCTTTTGAAGAAGAACCTGAAACGTAACTATATTCTATACACAAACATATACTATTCAAACCTGTTGTAAAAATATTTACTGTGCGATTTTTAATTTACTACCTTGCTTGATGAAACAGACCATACACAGAAAAAACGTTTTATTTTTATAGAGTGATTCCATAAAAAAATGTTTTTTGAATTGTCACGCATATAAATGTCAAAAATATTATTAATAGCGTAATGCGCTACTCGTAGGTTAGTTTTTTTCTGTCTGGTCGTGTTTATGGACCTCAATTCCGCTTCGGTCCACAAAATACGACCTCACAGGAAAAAATTCACTTACCTCTACTAGAAGCGCAAATAACTCTTTTTATTAATAACCCGGGTCCAACTCAATCACACATACATCTGTTATTTTTCTTTCCATCATGGACAAGAAAATTTTTGTAGTTTTTTTTTTATCTGAAAGCACCCTTAATAAGATAATTCTTTACAAAAAAAGTCATGCATTTTTGAGCTGTGACTAGAACTTTTGGAGATTATAATAAAATAATATAAAAGACTCTTACGTCTTTCCGAAAGAAGAAGCCGTGAGGACCTTATCTACACTTACCGTATCTTAAATTGTGACTTTTCAGTGGATTTAAATGAACTTTTTACTCGTAATTTGGACAATACCAGACGTGGTCATACATTAAAACTTTCACGTGAACTTTTTTTACCACTATCAGGCAATATTTTCTACCTAATCGTGTCTTTAGCTCCTGGAACTCTCTAACTGAATCAACTATCTCCGCCTCATCAGTAAATTCTTTTAAAAATCGTTATGATGGTGGACATCAAACTTTTATTTTATATTAAATGTTTCAATTTTTATATTTCATATTATCTATTTATATTTGTAATAATACTTGGGCATAATAGGCATTAATGCCTCTGCCTTTTTGTACTAATAATAATAATAATATGACTAGAACTTTTTGAGATATGGCACAAAAAAAAATCTAGGTACGGTACAGAACATTTAATGTGCAAGTCTACTTACTTGACCAATTTATTTCATATGAACTATATGGAAAGGTGTATTTTTGTTGGCATGCCATGGCAGCAGAATTTTTTTAATTTTATTTCGAAAGATCAATTTTTTTAATTTTTAATGTGAAAGTATTTTTAGTAATCTTCAAACTTACCTGATGGTAACTCCTCTCGACCATTGGCGGGTGGAGCGGGGGGTGGCGAGACAGTAGCTCCAGGTTGAATCACAGAAGGTCTGTACGCGGACCTATATCCTGGGTTACTGATGGTCTGGGCATATGAAGGAGGCAATCCCCTTTGCCCCAGGCTCATGTCCAGTGGGGAGTCCTCACCGTTATCTGGGGAGTTCTGCAAAGGAAAATAAAATCATGAAGATTCCATTAAAAAGTTAAAATGATTTAACTAAAACACAAAATTAATAAAAAAGTATAAAAAAAAACAAAAAAACCTGGGACCTTTCGGATGGCAGCCAGTAACACTGACCTCTACACCACGAGTCGACTGTTAAAATTTGTTTATAAGATTTAGTACAATATACCGGGTGTCCCAACTCTATTTACCCAGCGATTTTCTCGAAAACTAAAAGAGATAATCAACTTCTGCGAAAACCTTCTTAAATTAGACAACTTAAACTATCTTTTAGCATATGTTTGAGTTTTTTTTATAAATGTGATACATCATTTTAAAGCAAATATAATTCTCTATTGGACTGTATATATTTTTTATTTTTTAAACTATTTTTTTAAAGTTTTGATTCTTTAAGTTTTTGTGTCAAAAAATGCGCCTTTTTAAGTTTTTTTTTTTGTAATTTTTATTGTCATATGTCAATAAAAATTAGCTTAAAAGTATAATTTACGTTTTTTCATCACGAAATTAGTAACTTTTAAAAAATTGTTTGATTTTTTTAGAGTAATTTTGACAAAAATACCCATTTTCAACCCAAAAAAAAAATGTTTAAAAAAATAAAAAAATATGTAGTTAAATGGAGAATTTAATAGGCTTTAAAATGATGTTATTACACGCCCCCTTTCCATTTAAAAATGTCCCCCTATGCCCCCCTGCCCACATTTTAAGAGTTAAAAGTATCAAATATATGCTAAAAGATAGTTTAAGGCAAATAGAGTTGGGACACCCGGTATAATGTTATTTTTTGCTCAAGTGTGCCCTTATATATTTTTTTGTTTTTGAATGGATTTTTTTGAAAATTAGGCAGTAAAATATTTAATTTACTATTTGCGAAAATTTATTATGAAAGCCGCATGATGTCAATCAGAATGAAATTTTCTGAATTTCACTGTATTTTAGGTAAGTAATAAAAAACAATAATAAAAAGAACCATTTATGTAATCTTTGAACTGTTAAATTGCCAACTTCGGTAAGATTTGGTGATTTTCATTAAGGTCCAGTTGTACAAACCTGGTTTGACTCGAAAACGTTACGCCGCGTTACAGAAGGGGGGTGGGTGTCGGTAAAAATGTTACGTAACACTTAAAAAATTATAAAATGTTTATTGGATCACGGGGTGGGGGTCCAAAATGGCCAAATTTTGCGTTACGTAATACTTGAACGCTCCCTTTCTGTACAAAAAAAGTATTCATTTGTCAAAATCCAGTTTGTTTTCAAACTTTCTTGACCTAATTGTGTGAAATTGTTGGCTTTCTTAGGGGGGCGTAGGAAAAAAATATTACCGTGCGTGGGGGCGGGCTGGACGAATCGTGCTGCTCGTTGAAAGTTTCCTGAATCTTTGGATCGGATTTCCGGGAATATTCGGGAAGCCGGGATCGGCGATCCCGTTTCCATTTTGTGGTCTGCTTGCAGGACGATTGTTTGTTGTCATCTGAAACAAAAAAAGAAAAATATATGGATTAATTAAAGACGTTTAAAAATTATGGAGCATCTGCTTTTCTATATTACTACAATTACGTTTTCGTATACAGTCAAACCTCAATAACTCGAAACTCAAGGGACCGCGAGATTGATTAGAGTTTGGAGAGATTTTGAGTTAAAGACTAAAAGGTGAAAATACATTGTTACAACAAAAAATGTGCGGGGAACATAAGTAAACTTGGACTTTTTGGAAAATTTCGAGTTGTGGAGGTTCGAGTTATAGGGGTTTGACTGTACTTTTTAAAATTTTATGAATTATGACTACTCGACTTGTAAATTTTGGAAGCTCGTATCTCATTTGCCATGAAACGTCAAGAATATGTGAAAAGTGGGTGTTAAAAAAATATCGATCTGTCTGTCATCCGACTATAAACCTTATAATTTTTAAACGAAAGGTCCGATTTAAAAAATTCTTTCATTGTAAAATTCATGACCTTCGTAGCATTTATGATGTCAAATATGATTAACATCAGGATAGGGTAGGAGGCAAAAACTATGTTTTTTATGTTCTACTAAAACTTTAATTAGTTTTGTTGTAGGATAAGAATTATTATCTTTCGATCGATAATAAGCCAGTTATCGCCAAAAATATTGTTTTTCTACGACTGCTTTAGAATGTAAGCCAAACACTTTTCAAACAGAATGAATCCATTCTAGCTCTAGATACGGTATATGAATATTCCGTATTAAGTGTTAGAATGAGCACATTTAGTGCCATCTCTTGTTTATAAAAGTAAAGAAAACTGTAGCAAAATTAGCAAAAATATATATATTTTACCATGAAATATTGAATAATTTAATGCAATTTGAAATTATGCGTTAAAATTACATAAAGTTTATTAGTTTTTCTTAATATTTAACCAGTTTTTTATCAATTTAGTTCAAAAAATTAAAACTGCTCTATCTATTGTTAAATATTTAAACCTGATATTTGTCACAATAATCTGACATAACCTTCAATTTTTTGCATTATAATTTGTAAATCTGCTAAAATTAAATAAAAATCTGTTTTAAGTAGAGGAAGGGTAGCAAATGTGGGCTAGGTCTTGTAATATGGGCTAGGTGGGTTTCTCACCTATCCGATGCAGTTCTCTGCATCCGACTATCGCAAATCGTAAATGGCGAAGTTAAACTTTCACAGTAAAGATTCATTAATTAATTCATACATTCGTTGACGTTTGAGAATTTATTTTTATTTTCCGTCCTTTTCAGAAAGCCACAGAACTTTTTTAGGTAAGTTTATAAATTCCGTTACCTGATAGATAACAACGTTTTCAAAACCATTTCTGCAACAAATTAAAGCCACATAATCGGGCTTTGATGTGTGCTTATTAGTTTTCTTCTAATTACTGAGTTTTAGACATAACCTCTTTTGTTGTATACACCGAGTATTTTTGCAATATGGGCCATCCCTGTGTTTCTATTATGGGCTATATAGAACTAAGCCTAGAATTTTTCTAGGAGGCCAAGAAAAGATCAGCAACAGCCAAGAATAGAAGACAATGGAACGAGGGCGATATGGAACGCGCTATAATAGCGAAGAGGCAGTACGAGATGGGTACCTTCAAAGCTTTAAAAATGTTTAATATACCACGTTCTATATTAGGAGTTATTTGATTTATTATTTCATTTTAGATATAACTTTTATACTTTTAACTTATTGCGACCAATAAGATTGATTGCCACTTCAAATCTAATATTTATTACACAATTTTGGGGGCAGCCCATATTTAGGGCCAATTTCAAATCGACACAAAAGTGCACCTTCTCACTATTTACGAAATAATGCATTTATTATTTGTTTTAATCAATATAAATTTATAACAGGTTTTGACTAATTAATATAGCTATCGTTGGGTACGTTTGGTATTGGAACTAAACTTTTATTTATTTTTTTACGAGAAAAAATAAAATGGGTAGCCCATATTTGCTTCCTTTCCTCTACTGATCTGATAAAATTATTAAACAACATTAATGGCTTTATTTAAAAATATGTGTTTTATTGCATTTACAATATCGAGTCACAAAAAACATTTGTTTTTAACCTTTTCCGCAGTTTAAAGCCATACAGTGTTTCATATTTGCAGTCGAAGAAAAAGTATAGTCTACAACACGTATGGAATTGACATTCCGCGCTCGCGGGACCGTCATACAATATTGTCTATTCCATACTATAGAATATACTATTTCTGACCCCTTTTCCCGCCTTGCTGCTCTCCAATGTTAAGCATGTTTGACGTCAGGTAAACTACGAAAGTCCTGAAAAGTCCAAACCAAATGCTTAAAATTAAATTATAAAGAATTTAGACAATCAAAAATGACACTGAAATATATAGCATGACACTAGAATTAAAATATTTTGTAGTCGACGAAAAAGTATAATCTGGAACACGTTTGGAATACATATTCTACACTTGTTGCAGAATATACTATTTTAATGTCGATTACAGACAGCATTTATGGACAGCTTTTTGCCAATATTTTAGAAATTATGTATTTAAAAAATTTAGCTTCAGAAGAAGTTAACCATAAACTCACCACTTTGCAACCATGGCTGCCAGAATGCACGCGTGCAGTTATCAACTTTTTTCTCAACAAAGTTGTTACGATTTTGGTCCTTCATTATTAACGAAACTGTTAAAAATTCTTGCAAGAAATTATGAAGATCCATCACACACAAAATGTCAGTTTTTTATTACTTTTGAGGAATAATTTTAATAATAATAATGTCTTGACTATTAAAAAATGTTAAATTTTATTGGTTTTAGTGATTATCAGCCAGTTTTACCGTCTATGACACAATTCAATAAAAATATTCTTTTAAGAGTGCAAGGCTATAATAGTCTTCTCTACCGTGGTTTATATATTATTATTTTTTCACTACTAGCGCATTTATTCTTATTTAAAATCAATAATAAACTAAAATTTTTGCTGGATCTTAATTAACCGCGGAAAAACAAGTAGCCTTTGAAATCGCCATTTCTGAAAACAAATGAATGAATTTATTTATTCACTGAAAGTTGACAGTTCTAGTGGGTGGCATTTTGATATTTTTAAAATGTGTGATAACATCGGTTGTTTATTTAGTGAATAATGTTTTATCCAATACATACAGATAATAAGACAATTACCAGCTTTATTTTAAATAGATAAACTCAATAATAACCCCCGCGTGGCTTTTACTTTATTGAGTGGATAATTATTTATTTTACCCACTCAACTGTCACTTGTCAAATTATTTTCTTGTAAATGTCATTAAAATTTTTAATAAAAATATGAATTCCTAAGCTATTTATTGGATAAAACCTTGTATGGCACTCATGGGTAAACCGATATTGCCCTCTCGAAAATTAACCTGCTTGGCTGACGCCTCATTTTCTCATGGGCAATATCTTACTTTACCCACTAGTACCATAAATAACTAATATTATATTATAATTAATTCATTAATAATATTTGCCAAGCTACGTTTTTATCCAACGGCAAAATATTGTTGAATTTTGTCCATTAAAAATTATAAGCAATGACATGTCTTTGCAGTTCAAGGAAAATCAAGTGGCAGATATCAATTGTTTATAGAGTTTAGTCCTACTTAGAGAGAAATAGTTATTTATGGTACTAGTGATAAAGTAAGATATTGCCCATGAGAAAATTAACCTGCGAGGCTTCAGCCAAGCAGGTTAATTTTCGAGAGGGCAATATCGGTTTACCCACGAGTGCCATACAAGGTTTTATCCAATAAATAGCTTAGAAATTCATATTTTTATTAAAATTTTAATGACATTTACAAGAAAATAATTTGACAAGTGACAGTTGAGTGGGTAAAATAAATAATTATCCACTCAATAAAGTAAAAGCCACGCGGGGGTTATTATTGAGTTTATCTATTTAAAATAAAGCTGGTAATTGTCTTATTATCTGTATGTATTGGATAAAAATTATTATTGCTTATAGGTGGAGAAAATTGATTTCACTGTCTGAAAACATGATAAATAATGGAATGTTCTAAAGCTAGTAGTGAAAAAAAAATTATAATCACCCGAATCACTCAATACTACCTCGCACAATAATTAGATATCCGCGAAACACAAATACACAAACAATTCGAAAAATTACCAAAAAAAAAATCATTAAAATTAAGAAAAGGCCTTCTGTGATAGCCGCGGCGGCATTGACTTTTGGGCCGAAGTACTTCTCGCGTAGTAAAAGAGGTTCATTCATGAGAATCTCAGGTAGATTCCGACCGGCCGTCATCAATAAACAAGGTCGGTGCAAAAAACGAGCATGTACAATTTTAATTTTTCCCAAGAAAAACAAAAAATTTTATTCTTTTTTCAAAATTTAATTTTTTTTATTTGTTATTTTAAATGAACTATAAACGGTGTATTTGAAATAGAATCGGATCATTAAAATTTTGGTTTTCGACATTTTAGTATTTAATTTTTCGTCCTCGAACCGTGAAATTTCACCTTCAAATGAATTTTTCTCGAAAACGGTTAATCCTACAGTATTACAAGAGTACCTTTTTTATTTATTTTGACCTGAGAAATCATATTTCAAAAATAAAATTGCAAAAAAGTTACACAGAAAAAAGTTTGGGACAAAAAACTGATAAGGCCCCCCCGTTTCGCACACCCCTGGTTTAAATAAGTACGTAAAAATGACATACAAAGATGGGCCTTATTAGGATTAATTCACTTGCAAAACATCGTTAATATATCTCAAAGGGTTCCTGAGTTATTAAATAAAAACCGATTTTTTTTTAGCCAATTTCAAAGGGGCGTAGCTCCCTTATCACGCATTTTTCGACATATGTTTATAGGAACTTTTTGTCATATTTTATCATGTAGAATCACCTGTTAAAATTTCCTACGCTATTTCAAATACACCCTGTATAGGTGTTTTCGAGGTTGCTGAAAGTGAATCTGATAATAAAAATGCTGTAACTCCACCCCAGGGGGTATGGGGGTAATTATTGTGAAAATTGGTGTAAAGGGGTTTTTAAAGTTGCTAAAACTGAATGTTAGAATAAAAAAATCTTAATCCATCCCCTGAGGGGTGGGGTGTAATTTTAGTAAAAATTGGTATATTTGGGTTTTTGAGGTTGCTACAAGTGAATCTGATAATAAAAAATCTATTTTACGCGCAGGTGGTAAAATGGGAAAGCTTTTTTACTGGCAGTGTATTTTACCTTCCTCATATGGTTATACTGCGTAATACTTTCCTCTACCACCGTGTGACGTGGTGGGTAGGTAAATCAGAATATTGAAATACCAACCCCCTCCTCAAGAGCATCACGTAATTTATGATCCGCCCCTAACCGGTAATTGTATAAAAATAAAGATGATTATTCTTATAAAGAACTTTCTACACATTTTTTCGTACGAGCAATTATTTTGGAATGATGTAATTTACCAAATGTAAAGTGTCAATGTTCAATTATTCAAAATGTAAATAAAAAAAATAAATTTTTAAGCAATGTTTTTACAACAACCAATTTTTTAGGTTCTGGGAAAGCCTTGACTTATCTTTGCAGCTGTATATATTTATTAAATTCTTTTAGCAATATGTAATACCAGAATATATCCTTTTAAAAAATAAATAAAATTGAAACAATGACAAATTCACAGACTATTTCATAGACAAAATAAAAATAATAGTAGGGTGAATTGGGGCAAATGTGACATGCTTTTTTTTAATAGTTCAATTTTGACAGGTTTCCACAGACACAAGCCCTGTAAAAAAATCCCATTAAATGGTACAAGGAAAATTCCTTTTCATAACGTTTCAATTTTCCTTTTCATAAAGTTTCAAATTATTGTCTAGTGCCGATGTTTTGACAAGGTGCTTGCAACTACTCAGCAACTATACATTTTCTTTGATTTTAGTAGGATTTGTAAGAAATTTTTATATGATTTTATGAGGTTTTTGGACACTTCTTTCTATAAGGAAGGATGTTTAATATCTCTCAATTTTGTCTGATCATTTTCATTTTCGATAAACTTTTTGATGCTAAACACGAATTTGGCGTCCATTTGTGGCCATCAGGTCGGGGTTCTGAAATACTATTTTTTTGAAAAAAAAGAAAAATAAATAAATAAATATTATTTTTAACCCTAGACAATTTTTTTTCTAAGAACATTATACAGTGCGTGCATTAAGTCTGGAATCACCCGATTAACTTTTTAGTTACAAGTAAAACACAAAAACCCTCGGATAGGTCGATTTTTATTTTTAATTTTGCAAATTATGGTGTAATAAAAGTTATTAAAATTTGCACCCCCTTGCACCCTCACCCCCCAACTTTTTTTTTCAAATAGCAACCTACCCCTTGTGACACTTCGTTGGAAAGGTAATTTAATAAGCTTTCCAACGGTGTATGATAAAGCCTAATTTGGTAAAGGGCTAATGATAAAATGCACAATTTAGTTTATTATAAAGACATGTAAAGTATAACTTTAGTTCACTATAAATGTTCAAATTGATGTCCTTCAGCTCTTTGACAATATTACAATAAGTTTAAAACAACCTTATTTAGATTCTCAGGAAGGTGCCAAGTAGGAAATAGGGCAACAATTACCATATTATGCGTAATATTTCACACAATGTTTAAATAAAACATGCGTTTTTTCATAGACCCTTTAACAAATTAGGCTTTATCATACACTGTTGGAAAGCTTATTAAATTACCTTTCCAATGATGTATCACAAGGGGTAGGTTGCTATTTGAAAAAAAAAGTTGGGGGGTGAGGGTGCAAGGGGGTGCCAATTTTGATAACTTTTTTTAGACCAAAATTTGCAGAATTAAAAATATAAATCGACCTGTCTGAGGATTTTTGTATTTTACTTGTAACTAAAAAGTTATTCGGGTGATTCCAGACTTAATGCACGCACTGTATATCTAAAAGATGCAGTTTTTCACGTAGATTTTAAAAATGTTTTCTTTTTCTAGATATCTTTAACCGTTTTCAAAACAAGTGCAAAAAACTGAAAAAAAGTTGAACCATTTTTCAAATGCCTATTACTTAGTTATTACTAAAGCTTTTAATTTGTCTAATAGCTCAATTTATTTGTTTTTTAATACTAATTAATTCTGTGAAAACAGATTTGAATTCAAAAATTTCTTTCCCAAGATATAAGGGAAAAACTACACCCTTGCTTTAAAAGTTCGAAAAACACGCTTTTTTGGTTATTTTTAACAAAGTAATTAGAAAAAAGTTTTTATTTTAATATTTAACATTACATAACAGAAAAACTAGGTATTAAACAATGTTAAGAATAGAAAAAATAATTCTAGGCCCCTTCATTTTGTTTTTAAAAGTCACAGTAAAATCACCAAAAAAGCGTGTTTATCGAACTTTAAAAACAAGGGTGTGGTTTTCCCTTATATCTCGGGAAAGAAAATTTTGAATCCAAATCTGTTTTCATGGAATTAATGAGTATTAAAAAATAAATAAATTGAGCTATGAAACAATTTAAAAGCTTTAGTATTAACTGAGTAATGCGCATTTAAAAAATGTTTTTTTTTCAGTTTTTTCAGTTTTTTGGCTTTTTTTATTGAAAACCGTTAGATATCTAAAAAACAAAACATTTTTTTGCGTGAAAAACTGCATCTTTTAGATATATTATGTTCCTAGAAAAAAATTATCTAGGGCTGAAAATAACATTTAATTTTTTTTTTTAGATCAGTAGCATTTATCTCAGAACCCTGACCTGATGCAACAAATGGAGGTCAAATTCATATTCAGCATCAAAAATTCAATCGAAAATGATTAATCAGACAAAATTGAGAGATATTTTTTTTTGTCGACATTTTGTCGATATTTATCTTAAATATTAATCCTGAATAGCAATTTTTTTAGTTAAAGAGCAATTTTTTGTGGTTAATACAAAACAATAAAATTATCTCTAAATAAATGTGGGAATGGTTAATGTTAATGTAAAGTTTTGTAAGTAATTGGCTCTGACACCTAAAATGAGTTTCACAATGACTTCATTATAAAACCCAAATAAAAATTATTATTTTGGAATAAAAGAAATTATGAATGAATTTAATTTGGGACATACGCCTTTCTTGCACTGAAAGTCTCGATAATCATTAAACTCGTCTGTTTTAAAGGCACGCCTTAAAACAAAAGCGAATAAAGGCGATAATCTCAGCAGCACCGGTTTTCGACCTGTTTTCGTTTTTTTTAATTTGTTTTTTGTCTTTATCACAGAGATTCATTCGAAAATAGGTTGGAACGAATTTTAAAAAAATTGTATTGCTTTTTTTACGTTTTTTGGAGTTTTATATCAAAAAAGGCGATTTCCGTAAAAAGTATCTGGTTAATTGTCGAATAATATACTATTATCAAAGAACTTTTACCTCAAGAAGTAATTTCAGATCAATGTTTATGAAGGTGTCATCTTTTTGTTTGTTTATTTACTAACAGAAATGCGATACAGCTTTGTGGTGTAGGATGTCGCTAGTCGACTTTCAGGCTACCTAGTAGCGATGTTGCGTAGTTTCCACCTTATCATGAATTCAAATCATTATACTTAAATTAAAAATGTAAAAAACTTTATTGTGTATACTATAATTATGTTTAATAATATAGTATATTTAAATCTATTAAAATTAAACCACTAGTTCATATAAAACTCATACAGAACTAATGTTTCTTAAAATTCACAATAAAATATCCAAAGTATATATTTCCAATCGGCAACACTGTACCCCTGTCAGTCATTTTACGACATTAGACTGTGAGTTTACACATTCTTTCTCTCTCTTTACGCGTACTAAGTGTAAACAATAGTCACTCCCCAACAGCCCCTCACCGTAGTTGGTTCACGCTTCAAACAAAGCATACGGTAGATTTCATCATGTTCCTTCTTGAGGTAAAAGTTCTTCGACTATTATCCACGGCCGTGATTAATGGGCCTATTAATCACGGGTCTGTAAAAATAAACCTCATTGAATAATATACTAATACATAATAGATTTTCGTGAATTTATCTTATTCCATAGTAAAGTTTACCGGTAGTTACTGTGAAAAATAGAATTTTCTGGCCAGTCTGTTTCAGAGTATCGGATGCTTTTCTGTATCGGATACTTTTTCCCCCACAGCGCACCGGATCAATCTTACTGCAACAATATTGAGTAAAACAAGCCGTGAAGATATGTAATGCTTCGCATCCATAGTATACTCTTAACAGGAGATAGTTTAAATAAACAATAAGCAGTACCGGCGTATTTCCAGTTACAGTCCAGTCTTCAAGTTAATAAAAGAGGCTTTACCTGGAAATAATTCAGGGAGTTTAGATTGTTGGTTTATTGGGTAGGGTTTAAGGCCGCAAATAAACAATTTTGCTACATTGAACTCGATTTGGAACTGTCATTTTTTTTAACGTATTTTTCACAAAAAACGGACTTTTTAAAATATCTCAAGATCGGTGCATCCTAGGACAAAAAACGTTTGATATGAAAATAAAGAGGACCAAATCTCCAACATTTTTTGTGTCATGTATTTTTTTGTACGACTTATTCACGGCACCGCCTTAAACGTTACACTGTAGGGTTTTAGATTTTTCTTCATGACTTGGTTAGGAAGGTTTTTTATGCTTAATACAATGGTGATTCAATCAAAAATGGGTTTACTCGAAATAATGAGGCACAAATGTGTGAATAATTAAAAAAAAATAATTTTACGTAAATTAAAAAGAAAGTGCCAGATAGATTTTTTTTAATATTCATCCAAAATGTTCTAAGGGGCATGCCTAACCGACAATAAAGAACAATTTTGGTTTTTCGAAAAAAAAAAAAATCTAAAAACGTATAGTGTAACGTTTAAGAGATATTTTAAAAATCCGTTTTTTTGTGAAAAACACGTTAAAAAAATAACAGTTCCAAATCGAGTTCAACGTCGCAAAATTTTTATTGCGGCCTTAACCCAATACCCAATAAACCGAAAATCAAAACTCCCTGAATTATTTCCAGGTAAAGCTTCTTTTATTGACCTGAAGACTGGACTACAAGGAATTTTACGAAACGAGCCGATAGTCGAGTAGCATAATCACCCGAATGATTAATAGCTATTATTATATTATAGCTTATTAACTTTATCCACGGCCGTTTAAACGGTTTATTTATACAAACCTATTAATCACGGCCGTGGATAGAAGTATTTGTTCTTCAATAAAATGGTATATTAAAGTACTAGTTCTATAACACCCGTTTTTAGCGCATGAGTAAAGTACTAGTGCGCTAAAAACTTCTTATGAAACAAGTGATTTATACTATTTTTTCTATTTTGCTCTAATTTGCATTTAAATTGATGACGATTTAGGGATTTTTGTTTTGGGTTGGCATTACAATTTTCGCTATGTTTAAAATTCATAGAATAAACGATATTTTGATATCTTATAGTTAGCTCTTCTCTTTTTTACTGCAATTAACCAAGCCCCAATTTGAACACGGTAAAATAGTATATTATTTACCAAATTGCGGGATGAGCGCGTTAGCGCGAAGCCTGCAAGACCCGGTCTAAAATGTTAAATCTTCACTCACGTGGAAAATATAGTATTTTTTTCACTACCAGTACAATTAATTAGCTATTTATTTATTTGGACTTTTATTTATTTTACTAAAATTTAATGAAAAAGCTTATAAATTTAAAATTTCACGCTGGCCGTTCCCGGCCATTAAAAAACAAATGAATAACTTGACATTTCTGGCAGAATTTTTCTGGTGATCTGCTGAAATTATTAAGTGTTTCCGTGTTAAGTGTAATAAAATATATAAAAATGGAAAGTGAAATGCAAAGTGATGATTCTGGTACTCCCCCAGAAATAAGGGGACAGGCGAAAACTGTGAGGGAGAATCTATTGCCTCAAAAATCAATAATATGGGGGTTGTACCTCTAGTAATCTATGATGGTAATATATGGGTTGTATAATCTATGGTTGAATATGATGGACCAATGATTTTCACTTTTCGAAGTGTTTTTTGTAAAACATGTTTTATAGGTACTAATTTAGTTAATATTTTTTAATTTATCATGCAATAAATAAATTTGGTGCTTAAAGACACTTGTAAAATAGCAATGTGATTTAATAATTAAGTGAAACGTCAGATGCCAAAACAGCTGAATAAAAATTCATTATTAACTATGGTGCAATTTCATTATTTTTAGAACCTCTGACGTCATAGGTAGAGAAATAATATTTCTACCAATGAAAAGAACAGTAATAAAGATGTGCCTTTAGGCTGGTGGTGAAAAAATTAACTTAAAACACAATTCCGTAGAAAACTAAACCTAAAAGCGGTGTTGACATATTCACGGAAAACGCCAAGCGATTGTCTTTTGTCCTGTATTGCCAACTAAAAAAAAAAGTCCAAACCTTTAAGAACACGCAAAATGCGTGTGATTATGAGCTTATAAGTCGCAAAATTGAAAAAATTGTATAAATTGCAGTGAAAAAATTTTTGAACAGCCCCTAAGAAATTTGAATATTCTTCTTGTGTGTATGGGCTACGAGGAGTAATTTTAATTCACGTAGAGCAAGTTTTTTACGAAAAATGTTTGTAGAGGTATTCAGTGGATTCCTGAAGAATTTCAGAATTAAATCAATATAAATACTGTTTATTGAATTAAATTGTATGGCGTTTTGAAAACAAGGACGCAACCTTTAAGTCTAATTGTTAAAAAATTTCTTGTGGGTTACGTCCTTGTTTCAAAACAGTGCAACGAGAAAATACCGCTGCCAACAAAAGAATATTTGAAATAGCTTAAGGGGTGGTTCTACATCAGAAAATATGAAAAAAAGTGCATATAAATATGTGTAAAAATGGGTCGTAAGTGTTCCCTTTTGAAAGGGGCTAAAAAATTGGGTTTTTATTTAATAATTCAGAAACCCTTTGAGCTATAGCAACTATGTTTGCATATGGGAGCATAGCGTAGTGGGCTAGCGCGTGTACATAGCAAGCCAATAATCACGAGTTCGAGTCTCAGTGGCGCCGATTTGCCTTTTTTAGTTAATTATTAATTGTAATTTGGCGAAAGCGATAAGTGAAATGGACGCTCCCTAGAAACTGATTCGAAACTCAGTATAAGCCTGTGGTTCCCTCTACTACTAGCCCACACAAGACCTGGACTTGGGGGATGCTTAATTAAGTAGAATAGTACGAGGTTAAACAAACGTGTAATGTAATATATATGATCTAAAATTATTAGGACCTCTCATGTAATTTCCATGTATTTATTTTAAGCGTGCGAAACGGGGAGCCTTATCATTTCTTTACCCCAAACTTTTTTCTGTGGAACTTTTTTGTATTTTTTTTTATTTGAATGTGATTCCTCAAGTATAAATACTCTTTTTATAATACACTAAGATTAACCGTTTTTTTTTTAATCATTTACACAAAAACCAGAAATTTACTTTACAGAAAAATGAAGTTAAAATTTCTGGTGGACCAAAAATTAAACCCTAACATTTTAAAAACCAATAATTAAATGATGCAGAGTTTGTTTGTTTGTTTAACCTCGTACTATTCTACTTAATTAAGCATCCACTAAGTCCAGAACTTGTGTGGGCTAGTAGTAGAGGGAATCACCGGCTTATACTGACTTTCGAACCAGTTTTTATAGGGAGCGTCCGCTTAACTTACGCCTTCGCCAAATTTCAACTATTAATTAACTAAAAGAGGCAAATCGGCGCCAATGAGAATCGAACTCACGCAAGTTGTAGTAGACTTGTCAGACGCGGTAGACCACTACACCAATCCTCCCGAGTTACATTTTAGTGTTTAATTGTTGGTCCTCAGAACGTGAAATTTTACCTTCAAAGAATTTTTTCTCTGCAACGGTTAATTCTACGGTATTACAACAAGAGTAACTTTTTTATGTATTTTGACCTGAGGAATCATATTCTAATATATATCAGAGTATATATGATAATTTTATTATAATAAAATTACAAAAAAGTTACAGAGCTAAGTCTGGGACACAGAACTAAGTTTGGGGCAAAAAACTGATAAGGCCTGTCCGTTTCAAACTAAAGGGAGGGGGGGGGGGGTGACACACCCCAAACTTTTTTGATTCGACAAATTTTTAATTCATTCGGCAAAATCCCAGGGATGTGCGAGATCAATTTTTTTTTCAGCTGTTTTCAGAGGCGTTTTTTTAGTCATCAATCAAAACATACGTCAGGGGTTCAAAGGGTAAAGCTTTTTGTTTTTAATAGGAAATTTCTCGCCAGAGACAAAGAGGCAAGATTTTTATTTTTCATCAAAAATTTCGTCAGACAGTTCATTTATTCTTTTTTCTATTTTGCGACTCTTAGAAGCATATAATTATTTATTTATTTCTATTTTGCGACTCTTAGAAGCATATAATTATTTATTTATTTATATGAAGTCATGGAGAGCCCCAAATAAGCTTTTGGCTTGTGCTAGGGGCTCTCCATTAAATTTGTAACATCTTCCAAATATATGTTTACACGCATTTTGCGTGTTCTTAAAGGCCCATAAGAGGTCTCTACTTTTTCTTTCTTTTGGGTTGGCAACAGACAAAAGTCTATCTCTTGACGTTTGCCGTGCAATTGTGAACGTCGGTTTAAAGTTTAATTTTCTACAAAATTTTATGTTTAGGTTATGTTTTACCGTGTTAAAATTGTGGCTTGGTTACTTGCAGTGGAAAAGAGAAGAAATTACTATAAAATATATCAAAATAATATTCGTTCTTAGAATTTTAAACATGGCAAAAACTGTAATGCCAATTCGAAACAAAAATCCCTAAATCAGTCATCAATTTAAATGTAAGTTTTTTAAAATTTTAGACTCGTTTCATAACACGTTTTTAGCGCACTAGTACTCGTGCGCTAAAAAAGTATGTTATGAAACTAGTACTTTAATATACTATTTTAATTTTCGTCAGGGACAAAGTTGGACTTTTTTCATTTTCTTAGTCTAGAAATACAGTGTGGTCCAAAAGTCACCCCCCTTTAACTTTTGAACGAGTTGAGATATCGACTTCAAATTTAGAACTCTTAAATAAGACAACTTAAACTATCTTTTAGCATATATTTGATATTTTCAGCTCTTAAAATGTGGGCAGGGGGGCATGGGGGGACATTTTTTTAAATAGAAAGGAGGGTCGTGTGATACATCATTTTAAAGCTTATAAAATTCTCTATTTAAACTAACATTTTTAAATTTTTTAAAATTGTTTTTTAAGGTTTTGATTTTTCAAGGTTTTGTGCTAAAACATTCGATTTTTTAAGTTTTTTTTTATAAATTTTTATTTATGTCAACTAAAATTAGTTTAAAAGTATAATTAACATTTTTTTATGATGAAATTAGAAATTTTTAAAAAATTATTTGTTTTTTTTTTAGAGTAATTTTGACATTAATACCCATTTTCAACCCCATTTTAAACCCAAAAATATATACTTTTTTTTAATTTAAAAATATGGAGTTAAATGGAGAATTTTATAAGCTTTAAAATGATGTATTACTTTCCATTTAAAAAAATGTGCCCCCATGCCCACATTTTAAGAGCTGAAAGTATTAAATATATGCTAAAAGATAGTTGTCTTATTTAAAAGTTCCAAATTTGAAGTCGATATCTCAACTGGTTCAAAAGTTAAGAGGGGGGGGGGTGACTTTTGGACCGCTCTGTATACTATTCCCTCATTTTTAAAGAATCCATTTTATTCATTGGAAGAATACTTCTGTGGTTCGATTGCTTCTACAGACTTTTAAGATTTTTTAATATGTTTTCTGTTAAAATTGTAATGTAATTGTCATCTTGTGATGTATTTTCATAGTGTCTATTTATTTATTTATCTATATTAGTTTAAGATATAATGACGTATCCATAGAAATTTTGTATTTCTCAGAAGGACAAATAAATTATCTATCTATCTATCTATCTATCTATAACTAAGCCATCGATATGACGCTGGCCCTATTCCCATCCTATTCTATCATGCGTAAAATATAGTCTCTCTCTCTCTCTCTCTCGAGGTAAAATCTTCCAAAGTAGTCATCAATGCAATTACTGAACAGAACAGAATTCTGTCATGTGTAAAAAGTAATTATTATGAAAAAAAAAAACGAATAAAATTTCATATAAAATATTTTTGCCAACAATACAATACTTAGTTTATTAAAAAAATTATTTCATAAAACAATTTTAGAAAAAAATACACTGCTTTCCCACTTTTCACCTCCGCGCGTGAAATCGATTTTTTATTATCAGATTCACTTTCAGCAACCATAAAAACCTTAATATACCAATTTTCACGAAAACTACCTTCTGCCCCTTTACCCCTAAAGTTAGAATTTTTTTATAATCAGATTCACTTTTAACAACCTCAAAAACCCCAATATAACAATTTTCACGAAAACTACCCCTCACTCCTCAGGGGGTGGATTTAGAAAAATTTTATTATCAGATTCACTTTCAGCAACCTCAAAAACCCCAATACACCAGTTTTCAAGAAAAATACCCCCACCCCTCAGGGGGTGATATTAGAAAAA
Organism: Brachypterus glaber; assembly: GCA_958510825.1. NCBI lineage: Eukaryota > Metazoa > Arthropoda > Insecta > Coleoptera > Kateretidae > Brachypterus > Brachypterus glaber. The sequence goes on along the minus strand of OY294044.1, from coordinate 110,390,383 downwards.
AAGTATTATCAGATTCATATTCGTCGACCCCAAAAACCCCTATATACCAATTTTGAAGAAAATAATAATATTGAAAAATATTTACCCCCTCACCCCCTCGGGGGTGGAATTAGAAAAGATTTTTTTATCAAATTCAATTTCAGCATCCTTGAAAACCCATATATAGCAATTTTCAAATTTTTCTAAAAAAAATGTATTTTTCCCCATTTGCTCCCCTTGCCGCACCCCAATGTTTACCAAAAACAATCCCGAGCTTTACCAAAAACAATCCCGAGCGAGAACTTTTGGTAACATACCATATGCCAAATTTCAAGTCTCTAGCTTAAAGCGTTCTTAAGTTATCGTGCCCACAATATTTCCCGGACAGACCGATCGACCGACAATTTTTTTTTTTTGCTCGAAATTGATTTATATCGACATAAAACGAAAAAATACACAAAAAATATTTTTGAAAATTTTTGCACGAATACAAGGCTATCCGAAATATTGAAAATTTTCAAAATGGGAAAGCAATATTGCTAACAAAAGAATACTTTCTTCTATGTTCATTAAAAAAAATCAAATATTTTGTCCAAAAACGAAATTAATAAATAAATAAAATTAATTTTTTTACCCCCTCTGACACTCTTACTTCAACACAATTTTTACCAAAAATACAATCTCAGCCTAGAACTTTGGATTAGGAACCATGTCTCAAATTTGAAGACTTTAGCTCAAAGCATTCTCGAGTAATCGTGGTCGCAAATTTTCACGGACTTTTTTATGACGATTTTTTTGCGAAAATTATTTTATTATCTTGCATACAAAACATCAAGAAACATTTCTTAAATACAACACGGACAAAAGTAAACTAATGGTTTTTAAACCCCCAGTGTATAGGCATCTGATTGTTCCCTCAATTTCCCTTAATAATACCCCTATCGAGCAGGTATCTAAACTTAAATATCTCGGTCATATAATAGACAATACACTGTGTGAAAACTCTGAAATTCAACGTCACTATAAAAACTTGTGTGTTCGTGCTAATATGATCGCAAGAAAATTCAGCAAGTGTTCTGTAGAAGTTAAAAACCTTTTGTTCAAGACTTTCTGTTACGACCTGTACTCAGGAGAACTCTGGTGCAACCACACTGGGGCTTCTTGGCGTACGTTACGCGTTTGCTATAATAATGCCTATCGCATTATTCACAGACTTCCGCGGTATAATAGTGCCTCTGAAATGTTTGCTACAGCCCGAATTAACACCTTGGACGCTCTTCGGAGAAAAAAGCTTGCCAGCTTTGTAGAGCGCCTTTCCTGCACCCAGAACAATCTGTTAAGAGCTGTAGTGTCATCAGATGTTTTCTGGACCTCTACTATTTTTGGAAGTTGGCGACGTCTTTGTTTTTTGTTATAATGACTGTAAACCCAACCTTTTTTTTTATGTATATATTTTTGTGTATGTTTTATTTTTATTTTTTTTTCTAATATTCCTATGTGATATGGCTTATATGCCGGAATAAATGCTTTATTATTATTATTATACGCAAGGCTCGTTGGTAGTAGTAAATTACTAAATTACTAATAATAAATTAAAAAAAAATAATAATGTAGTCTAAAACTTTTTATGAAAATTCACAAAAAAATAATTTTCGTTTTTGAAAAAAAAAAATATTTTATAGATTTTTTTTTTCGAGAATGGAGACCAAAAGTCTATTTTTAAAACCCGTGGGGATAAAGTAGGAATAATTATTTTAAAATGGTGTCTAACACTTTACATTTTATGCTTTTTAAGCAAAGATATTTATATTCAAAAATTAAGCTTGCCAAGATTGAAGAAAAGCCAGGGGTTTTAGGAAGATGGTTCACCCCCTTTATTTTTTTTTACTTTTTTAGATAGGATCGTGAAATTTGCAGGAGCTACATAATGGATAATTTAGGAATTTTGGACATAGTTAGAACTTTTTTGGCGGTTTCGCCGGAAATTAATCAAATTTTCGGGTTTTAACACCCTGTATATTTTTACATATTTTGTTTCAGAAATCAATTCTGAGAACAAGCATGTTTCACTTGTATATTTTTGACAGGTCACGTCATATTTTATTTAAATTTTTATTTTAAATCTAGAGTGCCTTGAATTAGCTTATTCACTTGATTTTTGGTCTAGTAAAAATACTATTTTAATTTTCTCCCAAAACTCTAAATTTTGTGCGCTCATAAAAGTTCGAAAATCATACTTTGTTCCATAAATTACTTTTTCAAATGGAAAGAGGGTGGCTCATTTGGGCTTTTTAAAAAAGAGAAAGAGTTTTCTTGCGAACATTTTGATACCACACATGAATAGTTTATTTGGAAGAACTTGGCTTCAAACAATAATGATTCAAATAAAAATTTAATTAAAAATTACATGACCTGTCAAAAATTGACAAGTGACACATGGTTTTCCTCAGAATAGATTTTTAAATTAAAATATGTAAAAACATACAGATAATAAGACAATTACCAGCTTTATTTTAAATAGATAAACTCCATAATAACCCCCGCGTGGCTTTTACTTTATTGAGTGGATAATTATTTATTTTACCCACTCAACTGTCACTTGTCAAATTATTTTCTTGTAAATGTCATTAAAATTTTTAATAAAAATATGAATTCCTAAGCTATTTATTGGATAAAACCTTGTATGGCACTCATGGGTAAACCGATATTGACCTCTCGAAAATTAACCTGCTTGGCTGACGCCTCGCAGGTTAATTTTCTCATATCTTACTTTACTCACTAGTACCATAAATAAATATTGTTTTTCGCAACCAAAAATTTTAAGAAAATTTAAGTTATGCGAATTTACATTATCGCGTTTCAAACTATTTTCAAAAATCACTGATTTTGCAAATAAGTCACCAATTTGTAAAAATATTTTTTTGGAAATGCACAAAGCTGTCAAGACTGGCACAACACAACTGTTAAAAAGGTACTAAAATCATTTATAATTTTTTTTTATATCCGCAAAATATTATTTTTAAATAATATAATATTGATCTAAGTATTTTCTTCCTTCACAGTTTCAAAATTAAGCAATATGTTTTCTGCAGTAATTCAACGAGTGCGGCACTAAAAACTATAAGTTGCAAAATTTACAATTACATCGGCACTTAGTGCTTCTAAGAGTGCCGATGTATTGAAATCTTCGCCGAAAAGTCAAAATCTTTGACCACGTTTTTATCACATTTCTCGAAGAGCTGATTAGATTTTGGGGGTAAATGATTAGGGGTAAGGGGGTAAAAATAGGGTAAAACTCTTATTTTTATTGTTTTTTGTTTATAATTAAGGCAATTATTATTGTATTTGGTTAATTTAGCACTTATATAAAAGATAATTTTAAATAGGTCAAAAAATGTTATAAACAACGTTTTACTAAAACGCATTGTTTTCGAGATATTGGCGTTTAAAGCAGTAAAAGGTTTTTTTAGCATATCGTCATCTAAAGGCTCTAACGGTCTAACTCCAAAACGTAATATTTTTAAGGAGACGTAAAAAACGATTTAAAACTTAATTATAGCAATTTAGAACTTTAAAACTAGCTTGTTCACAGGAAAAAATGTTTGAAATGTGTTAATGTATTTAAAACTTTTCATTGTTATCTATTTTATATAAATTATTTGAAAATTAAATTTTAACCACAGAATCTAAATTCACTAATGGTCTAACTCCAAGGGAAGATAAAGGAGGATACCTATCGTATTATATCGCGTAATATTATTACAAAAAATTTATATTTTTATATTTAATATATAATATTACTACTAGGTAGGCATAATATATATACATTATTAATGGCAATAATTATAATTATCATCAAACAGTAAATTAACAAATATTTGAAACGGGATCCCCTGTTGTCGAGAAATAGTTTGACATTAGTGACAGTTCTCATTTAATTGTTTTCTCACAATCATATGATGGAGTTAGACACTTAGCGACTTAAAATATTTACATTTTTGCATTTTTTAAGGCTGATATTGGTTTAATGCAACTTTTTTTTTTTGAAGTATGTTGGTAATCAGATAATGAAGCAAATTTGATAAAAATCTCATTTTTGAAAAATTTGGAGTTAGACAAGTAGAGCCTTTAGTGGACGATATCTCACATATTTATAACCCGATTTTAAAAAAAGTATATTTTAAATAAAAGCTCTTTTTAAGCCCTATAAAAAATGTTATATACAGTTTTTTGCTAGAATATAATGTTTTAAAGATACAGAATTTAAAATCAAATAAAAAACCTAGTTTGAAATTTGCAAACTAGATGGCTCTAGTGTACAATAGTGCCGATATTTAGACAGGGTGCTTGCAACGTTTCATCTAGTTCTTTAGTGGGGAGAGAGGGAGAAAAATATGAAGAGGAAAAGAGAGAGGGAGAGAGAGAGAGAGGGGGAAGAGAAAGAGAGAGAGAGAAAAAACGGGAGAGAGGGAGAGAAAGGGAGCGAGGGAATGAGGAAAGGAGCGAGAGGAAGGGAGAGAGAGAGGAAGGGAGAGATTTCTTTTCTTTTAAACGGCCATTTCGAAACCTAAAACAGTACCGATTCTTTCTTTCAGTTTCGTGTATACGATTGTACCTGTTATGATGCCGCACTCAAAATCATTAATTAAAATAATTAAACAATGTTCAGCAAAAATATTGATTCAGAGAAGTAACAAGTTCTACAAAACGGGATGATTCCTGTGATAAACAGCAATAAAAGCAATCTAGTTTCCGTTCTGGGAAAATTGATTTGTTTTTTTAATTATTGATTTCATTTATGATAAGCAGATTTTACATTTGTATAGAAAAAATTATAGAAGTTCGGAAAAAAGATAAAAAAAACATGCAAAAAGGTTTGTTGAAAAAACCTTTTGAAACCGCTTGGAAAACGACTCAAAATCTGTGATTTTTTCCAGAAAAACACATTAAAAACATGAAAAAAGAAAGCACGTTTGCTTCAAAATTAATAAATATGTAATAAAAATTATATATTTTTTGCACGACCAAGACAACTTAATTTTTCTATTTTGCGATTCTTATAAGCTCATAATCACACGCATTTTGCGTGTTCTTATAGGCCCATAAGAGGTCTCTACTTTTTTTTCTGTTGGGTTGGCATCATACAAAAGCCTATCTCTTGACGTTTTACGTGCAAATGTCAATGTCGATTTAAAGTTTAATTTTTTACAAAATTTTGTGTTTGGGTTATTTTTTACCGTGTTAAAATTGTGGACTGGTTAATTGCAGTAAAAAAGAAGAGATGACTGTAAAATATATCAAAATATCATTTGTTCTTAGAATTTTAAACATAGTGTAAACTGTAATGCCAACTCAAAACAAAAATCCCCAACTCAGTCATCAATTTAAATGTAAGTTTTTTTAAATTTTAGAGCGAAATAGAAAAAATTGTATAAAGCACTCGTTTCATAACATGTTTTTAGAACACTATCACTTTAGAAAACTCGCCGCAAGCGGCTCGTTTTCTAAACTCGTGCGCTAAAAAGGTATGCTATGAAACTAGTACTTTAATACTTTTTCGAACTGACGTTTGTGTCAACCATATTAAAAAACAATTGAAACAGCGATAGGCGTGAAACTGACTTTTCGCAATTCACAGGCATTTTTATTAAATAACGAAAATAAAACACCAGATTTTAGACGCATGGTTTTTAATTTTAATTTTATCTTCCTACCTAAATTATGTTTGGTTGTGCAAAAAATAGCGTATATACCTCAGGACTAAAAGTGTCTGTTTTAGTGCCTTATTTCTGTTTTCCTCGCACTCATGTAGCGGGACTAAAAGAGCCAGTTTAGTCTCTTGGTATATAATTATTAATATTGATTTCAGCAAATTGCTGTATTTTTTAACAGACTTCCAAAAAGGGAGGAGGTTCTCAATTCGACGTGTGACTTTGTTTTTTTATGTTTATTCCCGCATAACTTTGGAACGAATGGACGGAATTTGATGAAACCTTTTGCAACTTAAAGAGGACATTCAAGAGGTGGTCCCGTTTTAATTTGACGCTCGGATAATGCTGGGCAAGCCGGATAATAAAGATAAATCTAATCCTTTTAACGCAATCTAACTTAAAACCAGCTTAATTTGGTTCTAAAACCAAACATTTTTTTAGAAAATGATCGGATAACTCGGATAAGCCGGATAACTTGATTAAGGGGTCATTCAAATATTACGGCATCTTTTAAATGCCGCTAAACTTGATTCTGTGGACCTGTATATTAAAATACCAAGAGAAAATGATAAAATTTGTGATTATACCATAAGGCGTTATTCCATTATTACGTAACGCTTAAAGTTCAACAAAGATTTTCTTTAGTATTTCGTTAAGAATAAGGTTGGTTGGACTCTTGGGCGATGAAATAAAAATACTATCAAATTTATTTTTTTTTATAGTGCGTTGTGACGTCAACAGCTTGCAGAGATGGAAAGACAACTATAATTTAGCTTAGATTGCGTTAAAAATCTACAAGTTCTGTGTCTCTAAAAAGTAAAAAATAAAAACTTTTCGCATAAAAAAAGAACCGACTTCTGTCTCTAAAAAGTACAAAATAAAAAATAAGTCTGTGCCAATTTCACAGCAAACAATTTAACAACAAAAATAATTGTTAGTATTTAATTTAGGGAGTGGTGAAATTGGCACCGGCTTATTTTTTACTTTTTAGAGACAGAAGTCGGTTCATTTTTTTTTGCGAAAAGTTTTTATTAAAAACTTTATTGGGTCAAAAACAGCCACAAACGCCCAGGCTCGAAATAAATGGAAATTTATGCGAAGGAAAGAAATCTAGCACCTACCTCCGAGACTCTGGTTTTCCTGGACCATCGTTGCCGCCCTGGAGAGGACTTCCAATGGCGACTCTCCGTCCATAATTCCCTGCAAAAAAATAAGAATTTTATTATTTTGGAAAGTTAAACGAAATAAAAATACTTCTGATAACAAAAAAATACTTTCCCCAATAATATTTGTATATATATTTTTTAACCGGCTTATCAATTTGACGTGTGACTTTGTTTTTTTTATGTTGGTTCCCGCATAACTTTGCAACGAATGAACGGAATTTGATGAAACTTCTTGCAACTTAAAGAGGGCATTTATGAGGTGGTCCCGTTTTAATCTGACGCTCGGATAATGCCGGGTAAGCCGGATAATTAAGATAAATCTAATAATTTTAACGCAATTTCACTTAAAAATGGCTTAATTTGGTTCTACTACCAACCAAATTTTTAGAGAAATATCGGATAACTCTGATAAGCCAGATAACTTGATTAAGGGGTCACTCAAATATTGCGGCACACTGAAAATCTTTTAAATGCCGAAAGTCCAAACCAATTTATAATAAATTGAGGTCGTTACCAGTTTTTAATATATATTTACTATACACTAGATGGGCCCCAAACGTCTCACTTAGTGTATTGTAAATTTACATCAATCCTTTTTACAGTGTACACACTTTTTGTTTCGTGATGAACCCCTTTAAGACACCGACTAAAAGTTGGCAACACTGAACATAGGGGATCTTAATTAAGCTCGTTTTTCCACCCTCATTTCCTCGATTTTAAATAGACAGATGTCTTAAATTAACCCGCATTTCTTATTGAAAGAGACACGCCCCCTAAAAGTGAAGCCAACATAATGGGAACAGGGTTGACATTCTTTTGGTACATATCCAGGATGTCTATCAGGTATTTTATTTATTTATTCTTTAAACAAGCCGTGAAGATATGTAATGCTACGCATTCCATTATACAGGGTTATTCACGGAAGTGGCCTATGAAAAGTTTATGGAGAACCAATAATTTTAAAAATCTGATATTTGGCACTTGGCATTTGTGCCACTTTCGGTACCGGAAGTGGTACTCAACTTTGATTTTCTAAATGGAACACTCCATAAATTTTTTAATTTTTAAAATAAGCATTAAATTTGCTTTATTTTGATGTGTAACACTTTGGTAGTTTTTAAGTTATTCAAGTTTTTAGCGAAAAATTAGCAAATTCAAGCACCCCTAAAAAAAATAATTTCTCCTTGATTTTTTAAATTGGAGAAAAGTTGTTTTGTAGTTTACTCAACAACACTTAACCGAATTATCCTAAGCCGAAACAGAGCCTAAAATTTATACAGGGTGTCTCAGAAAGCAAGTCAAATCTAACAAATTTAAAATAGCCATAACTCATTTTTTTTTTAAATGACATTCTATATATTTTTTATTTAGCTAAATAATTAAATTTCCTTTAAATAAATAGAGGATACCCTATACCTAACATTAACCGTTTTCGAGTTATTTGCAAGTTATTGTGAAAAAGCCGTATTTCTATTAAAATTTGTTATACTTGTTAATCAAGTAGGCCAGCAAAATGAATCGATTTGTATTTAGGTATTTACCTTAAGGACCATTAATATTAACTTTAAAAGTAAAGTCCCTTTTGACGTTAGCTAAAATGTTTTTGAAAATCATCAGGTTTTAAGGCCTGTACTTTTTTCTTTTTGTAATCGTGCATCTTGTTTTTTTTTAAGACTCTTTGAATGCTTGAATAGGAAACTAGATGAAACGTTGCAAGCACCCTGTCAAAACATCGGCACTATTGTACACTAGAGCCGTCTAGTTTGCAAATTTCAAACTAGGTGTTTTGTTTGATTTTAAATTCTTTAAAACATTATATTCAAGCAAAAAACGGTATATGACATTTTTTATAGGGCTTGAAAAGAGCTTTTATTTAAAATATAATTTTTTGAAATAAATATGTGAGATATGCTAAAAAAACCTTTTACTGCTTTAAACGCCAATATCTCGAAAACAATGCGTTTTAGGAAAACGTTGTTTATAACATTTTTTGACCAATTTAAAATTATCTTTTATATAAGTGTTAAATTAACCAAATACAATAATAATTGCCTTAATTATAAACAAAAAATAGGAGTTTTACCCTATTTTTACCCCCTTACCCCCAATCTTTTACCCCCAAAATCTAATTAGCTCTTCGGAATACGATAAGAAACAATATGCAAACAACCGCAAGTCGATATCTCATGTAGAAATGGAGTTAGAGTTTACACCCAGACAGACAGACGGACGCAAAAATTTTTCTTACTGATTTCGACTCAGAATGGTCTAAAACGTCGAGAAGTGTGAAAAAAACGTGGTCAAAGATTTTGACTTTTCGGCGAAGATTTCAATACATCGGCACTCTTAGTAGCACTAAGTGCCGATGTAATTCCCAAGTCGTGACTACCTGCAGGAATTTAGCCATGAGCATAAAAGTACTCCAAAACATTGACTTCATTATTTTCGTTGTTTCTAATCGCTTTTGTCAGAGATTTTACTGCGTTTTCTTTCCCAAATTGGAAAAATTTGTTTGAATTCTTCTAAATTTATCACATGACAGTCTTTGTAAATCAGGATATTTTGTATTAAATTTTCTGCAGGTTCTACTAATTATTTAATCATTTTCACTAAAAATAGCAAATAAATCCAAAATAACAGGGTAAGAATAAGCCTCTGCCTGTATTTTACTCTAATTTATCACGATGACATTTAAGTTAAAGAAATAAAAACGAAATGTCATGTCATGTCAAAAGGCCGACTTGATTAAATACAACTTCATAAATTTACAGAAATACGCCTTTTTTCATAATAATTTGCAAATAACTCGAAAACGGTTAATGTTAGGTATAGCGTATCCTATATTCATTTTAAAGAAAATTTAATTTTCTATTTAACTATATAACTAAAAAAACTATAGGGTGCCATTTAAAAAAAATGAGTTATGGATATTTTAAATTTGTTATATTTGACCTGCTTTTTGAGACACCCTGTATAAATTTTGGGTACTGTTTCGGCTTAGGATAATTAGGTTAAGTATTATTGAGTAAACCACAAAACAATTTTTCTCCAATTTAAAAAATCAAGGAGAAATTATTTTTTTTAGGGGTGCTTAAATTTGCTAATTTTTTTTTGACGACGACGACTCCAGAGGCTTTTAACTTTCCCAGATTTTAAGACAATACCTATACAGTATAACACTATATAACTTAAGCCGGGAAAATTATTCTAACCAAACTTTTGATCATCATTCAATTTTTGACATAAAACTTGAGTTCCTTAGTATCAAATTATTAATTTTGCTTTCCCATTTTTAAAATATTCAAAACTTTGGGAAAGCCTTGCATTCGTGCAAAAGTTTTAAAATTTGTTTCGGGTATTTTTATGACGTTTTATATATAAATCAATTTTGAGCAAAAAAAAAAAATCGGTCGGTCAGTCGTAAGATTGGTCTGTTCGGGAAATTATAGGGACTTACCATAGAAAGTTAGATTAGATTAGTGTTAGGTTTTCTTTGAAGATGGTCTAATACTGAAACGAGTATGGAAAGGAACTATGGTTACTATACCTATGCTGCCCGGCTAAGAAAAGTTTTCCTATCTGCAAATAATCCTTACAATAAAATTAATTTTTCCTTAAAAAGAAACGTTAATAGGAATTTTCTTTTAGCTTTTTTCGATTTTATTACAGTTTAACCCCCCATAACTTTACTATAAGTATGTATACTATAAGTGTTTAAGAAGCTTTCAACTAATTAAATTAAACAATTCGTACCTTTTTTATTTTATAGCACAAGGGCGATAAAGTACGTCATAATGACATTTAAATGAGTGTTAACGTAGATAAAATTAATTTTTAATTATATTTTAATCATAATATAATATAATATAAAATAATATAATATAATATAATTATATGGTGAACTTAAAAATCCCTATACGAATTTACACGAAAATATTTTAAACATTTCAAATTTTTGCAAAAAAATATTTTATTTTTTCTCAACGTTTAATGACTCACCCCAATTTTACCTAATAATCTCAACACAAAACTCTGTGTAACAAACATGTATGCTAAAGCGTTTTTTTTTTCGATATAATATTCATAAAATGTTCGTATTATTCCGATGTTGTTGTTGACGCAATACCGTTAAAATTAAATTTAAATAAATTCTGCCTTTCTAGGGTTTTAATCCAAAATTTTTTGGAAACATACGAACCTATAATTATTTAATACTTTGGGAAATGAATAATTATATATTTTATGTAAAACAGTATTTAAAAACCCATCTCTAGATGGCACTTCTTAAAAAATCGGCAATTAATTTTTTGATACTAAACAACTCAAGTTTTTTAATTCATGTCAAAGATTGAAAGATATCAAAAGTTTGGTTAGAATAATTTTCCCGGCTTAAGTTATATAGTATTATAGTCTATGGTATGGTCTTAAAATCTGGGAAAGTTAAAAGCCTCTGGAGTCGTCGTCTTTGGACATTAAGTCATTTTTTTGAGGGCACTAACGTCCACTAACGATAAAGAACTCGTATATGCTTTAATAATATATACTTTTTTGCACTTTTTCGGAGGCCTGAGGCGAGCCTCATAATAAAGGCTGAGAATAGTTTGATTGGGCACTAACCTCTACCAACGCTAGAGAGCTCATATGTGCGAAAAAAACAAATATATATCTTTTAATTTTGTTAGTGTGACGGTTTAAAATTATCAACTTGGAGGTGACCCTGAGAGTTAACCTTTGAGGATGGAGAAAAAAAAATCCTGGGCACTAACAGGCACGAACGAAATGCTTTCGAGTGATAAACAAAAAAAATCGAAAAAATCGTTATTTCTCTTTTGTGAAGAACAGGTGTTTTTTTCCCCAACCTTATAAGTCGAGAACCAAAGGGGCACTAACGAAACCAATTGGGGCACTAACCTTTCTAGGGGGTCCCCTTTTAGGAAAGGACCCTTATTTCGTAAGTGCCCCATCTTCATGGCCAGGTTCACACGGCCAGGCCTGTAAAATAAAAAATTCGAAAATACGAGACTCTTCTAGTCCATTTTAAATGGCGTCAAGCTGTCTGTTTATACACTGCATATCCAGGATTATTCAAGACATCTTTGACTAAATATTGCCCGATTTACATCGGCACTTTGTGCTACTAAGAGTGCCGATGTATTGAAATCTTCGCCGAAAAGTCAAGATCTTTGACCACGTTTTTTTCACATTTCTCGACGTTTTAGACCATTCTGAGTCGAAATCAGTAAAAAAAATTTTTGCGTCCGTCTGTCTGGGTGTAAACTCTCTAACTCCATTTCTACATGAGATATCGACTTGCGGTTTTTTGCATATTGTTTCTTATCGCATTCCGAAGAACTGATTAGATTTTGGGGGTAAGGGGGGGTAAAAATAGGGTAAAACTCCTATTTTTAGCGTTTTTTGTTTAAAATTAAGGCAATTATTATTGTATTTGGTTAATTTAGAACTTATATAAAAGATAATTTTAAATTGGTCAAAAAATGTTATAAACAACGTTTTCCTAAAACGCATTTTTTTCGAGATATTGGCGTTTAAAGCAGTATAAGGATTTTTAGCATATCTCACATATTTATAACCCAATTTCAAAAAAATATATTTTAAATAAAAGCTCTTTTTAAGCCCTATAAAAAATGTTATATGCAGTTTTTTGCTAGAGAATAATGTTTTAAAGATACAGAATTTAAAATCAAACAAAACACCTAGTTTGAAATTTGCAAACTAGATGGCTCTAGTGTACAATAGTGCCGACGTCTTGACAGGGTGCTCGCAACGTTTCAACTAGTTTATTTTAAAAACGAAAATAATAATAAAGTTCTGAGCTGGAACTGTTTTTGGTTAAAATCGGGGTGGGGTACGAGGACAAAATGGGCTAAAAACAATTTTTTCAAACAATTTTTTTTATATATATATTTGTTTTTTGTTTAAAAACACGTATTTTCCTTTGAGGGAAAATTATTATTTTTTGGCAGCAGTTTTTTTTGTTGAAAATTAGCAAATGATGGTTATGGAAAACCTTGTATAATTTAAATGATTGTTTAAAACGTGCACAAGTCCAAACTAAAGTAGCTTCGTTTTGAACAAATTGTAACATTGAAAAAAACAATGACCCGGATCATAAAAATTGTTCAAATTCCACAAACAAATTGTAGGTCGGCGAAAACAATTATTTTTGTAGTTGAACCACAATTTAAAAATATATCCAATTTAATAAAACCTATTTAATTTTTTTTCTCGAGTATTTAAAATACAATTTAATTTAAAAAACAATTTATTTAAAAAATAATATAGTATTTGGTTAATTATATTCCATAATACACCCCAAAAATCAATACTCCCAAGATAATCACGTGCAAAATTTAACCCCGATTGAAACTAACCTTAAATAAATACGTCGAATCCACCAGATATCCGATAAAATTCACTTGTTTTTTTTTTCGCCACAATCCTAGCACACTAAACAATAAAAATCAAAAATATTTGACATTTCGGTGTAACCACAAGAGCACGGTATGTGTGGAATGTCAAATATTTACTCTGGCCATCTAGCGGAAGTATGCCGAACTAGCCGGCCCGCTTTACATCGACAATGATTTTACTGTGTTACAGAATATACCGGACTGTGCAAAAATGATACGTAAAGAAATATAAACAAAAATATCTTGGTCAAAATAAAAATAAAACAATGTTACCAAAAAAATATTTTGAAAAAAATTGCAAATAAAAAAATCCAGAAAAAAAAAATTTAATTTTTTTTTGAAAAACGAAAAAAATTGTTTTTACTCTATTTTACTCCCTTACCCCCAACCCCATTTTTTCCAAAACAAATACAGCCTAGAATAATCAACCTATGGTCCAAATTTAAAGTCTTGGCTCAAAGCTTTCTGTTATAGTATTCACAAATTTCCCGGACAGACAGACCGACAAATAGAATTTGTTTTACGGAAATCATCTTTATTGGATATAAAACATCAAGAAGTGCAAAAAAATCAATAACAAATTTCATTTTTTTTTACTTACGCAGGACTTTTTTTGGGGAAAGTAAATGATAAAAAAAAAATGTTACCCATCGTGTAATAAAATGTACAAACAAAATTTTGACCAAAAAATATTTCGAGCAAAAATGAGACTATGTTCCAAAATTTATGTCTTATCTCAAAGCTTCCTTAAGTTATCATGTAACAAATTTTCCGGACAAAAAGAAAAAAATATCTTAGGCAATTTGTGCTTTTTGATTTAGAATCACCCCTTAAAATTTTGAATTATTTTTCGGAACCACCCTGTATAAATAAAATACAAAAATTGGGCAGTCCAACAGACATTTTTTTCGAGATTAGTTTTACATCGGCACTTAGTGCTACTAAGAGTGCCGATGTATTGAAATCTTCGCCGAAAAGTCAAAATCTTTGACCACGTTTTTTTCACATTTCTCGACGTTTTAGACCATTCCCAGTCGAAATCAGTAAAAAAAAATTTTGCGTCCGTCTGTCTGTCTGTCTGTCTGGGTGTAAACTCTTTAACTCCATTTCTACATGAGATATCGACTTGCGGTTTTTTGTATATTGTTTCTTATCGTATTCCGAAGAGCTGATTAGATTTTGGGGGTAAACGTTTGGGGGTAAGGGGGTAAAAATAGGGTAAACTCCTATTTTTAGCGTTTTTTGTTTATAATTAAAGTAATTATTATTGTATTTGGTTAATTTAGCACTTATATAAAAGATAATTTTAAATTGGTCAAAAAATGTTATAAACAACGTTTTCCTAAAACGCATTGTTTTCGAGATATTGGCGTTTAAAGCAGTAAAAGGTTTTTTTAGCATATCTCACATATTTATAACCCGATTTCAAAAAATTATATTTTAAATAAAAGCTCTTTTTAAGCCATATAAAAATGTTATATACAGTTTTTTGCTAGAATAAAATGTTTTAAAAATGCATAATTTAAAATCAAACAAAACACCTATTTTGAAATTTGCAAACTAGATGGCTCTAGTGTACAATAGTGCCGATGTTTTGACAGGGTGCTTGCAACGTTTCATCTAGTTTTATATAAAAATACTACTTCTAACAAAAAATACTTTCCCTATATAAAGTTTTACAAAAACTAGATAAGGCTATATAAAAATTAAAAAAAATAAATTAAAAAATTATTTTTTTTATAGGTACTTTTAAATTTAAATAAAAACAAATAGTGAAAAAATATATATTGATTTTACCCGCAATTTGAAAACGTAAACATTCTACAAATTTCTAATCTAAAAGGCAGAAAGTTGCCTAATTTTGGATAGACCATTTTTGTGCATTTGATTCCCAATTTCGGATATCCGCAAGGTAATTATTATTCAGGATAACCAACCATTAATTATTTTTTTTATAATGATACAACAAACTAAGATAAACAATTTTGAAAAAACGAAAATTACCTAAGATACTAAGATATTCGAAATTGGGAATCTAAAATTATAGTTCCTATAGTATTTCGTAGAAAATCGCTTAATGATTAAATTACGTCTTAAATGTGAAGGAATAACAAGAAACATAACCAATGGGATCCAGATCTACTCTTGAAAAAATTTTTTCGGATATGTCCGAAATTAGGAGCCCTTTTTCAAATGCACAAAAATGCGCTGATTTTTTTTAACCGTGTTTTTTGGAAAAAATAAATTGTAATAAAATTGCTTTTATAATAAATCATGGTCCGCTATAATAAGTTGTATCTGGTTATATAAAAAAAATATCAAAAAGTAATACCGAGTATTAAATATTGAATACATTGTAAATGGTATCCGAAATTAGGCGACTTTCCTCTATAAGCTTAGTTCAATCCAAATGACCTTTTTTTATTTTTGTTTTTCAGATTTTTTCAGGTATTTTTTCCGCTTTTCCCTGTAGCTTCGCTTTATTCAGACTCTGCTTCGCTCGAGTTAAAATAGTTTTGACTCACTTCAAATATATTTTTGTTTCATTTAATTTTTTAAAACCATTCTTTTTTGTGAATTATATTTGCGTTTTTCTTTCTTCAATGAATTTTTCACTTTTTTATTTTGATTTTTTTTATATTTTTGCTAAACCAGAATTTTCTCGATTTTTGCAGTATTCGTTCATTTTTATTTTTTTTCCAAAATTATTTTTTATTATATTTTCTTAGTTTTATTTTTTTTCCGCTTTTCCCTGTATTATCGCTTTAGTTCGTTTAACAATACCTTTATTTCCATCTCCGCCTCGCTCGTGCGGAAAGTAGTTTTGAATCCCTCCGAATTACATGTGAGGCCAACTTGATGCCAATTTAAACGGCAGCTACACGGTTGAAGAATGCGATACCAAATGTTTTTTCCGATCGTGCCGTAGTATCTAGTGTGCGCTTGCGCCCGGGCGAATTTTTGAGCACGGTATTTAGCGCGAAATGAAAATCCGATATCGATGGCCTGCTTCTACAGGGCCGCTCAAATTTTGAAAAACAAAATATACTTTTGTCTTCCCCTGTACAATTTCTCTCGTTATCCAATCCTCGATCTAATGTAAATGTAGCGATGACCATTGACATAAACAAACTATTTTTGACAGGTGATTATTATACTATTCACAGAGCCTGCGCTAGAATAGTATACGGTAGTTTCAAATATGCGAAAATTTTCAAAAAAGTCCTAGACAAAAAACTCTTGGATACAAATTTGTTTCATGAAAAACTGCTTTTCCTTACAACGATTTTTAAACTCTATATAGAGATATATGGAAAGGATTTGATTTTCGTAGTTGTCCCTACTACCGATATGTGGCTCTGAAGAGTGCTAAAAAGCACGAAATCGATCAGTCACTTCGGAGGGACGACTGCGTTAATCAAACAAAAGTAGTTTTAAGGAATAGTAAAATGTTTTATATAGATTTTTTACTAAGAAACTTTTGTTTTTTTTTGTTTTGTCCGTCCGTCTGTCTGTCTGTCTGTCTGTCCGGTGTCACGTTTTTTGTGGACACGATAAGGGGCTGTCCATATATTACGTAACGCGCCTAGGGGGGGTCAGAGAAATTGTTACAGTTTGTGACAGGGGGGAGGGGGGGTCTAGGTAAACGTTACGTAACGGAATTTAATAAATTTAATGTTTATTTCCTAAGCTTGGCAGATGTATTTTTATTTCAACATAAATTACTATTTAGTGGCCCATAATTCCCCTTTTCACACAAAAATTGACGAAACTATGCATATTTAAATAATATTGTAATCAGTAAAAATACTGTTGATATTGATATTAAAAAAAAAAATCTTACGGCCCTGTTCTTGCGTGATCTTGCCGATGAATCATCGGCGATGATACATTTTCGCGCGGAATGTGTACTCACCAATGTGTGTACTATTTTGTGTACCTGTGCATAAACAATATACGTGTTATATGTGACACTCAGTGTAAAAAGAGGTACATGGTATTTTTCCCTGTGTGATATTGATTATGAATATTTTTGTTTAAGTTTGAGTGATTTTTTCATGTAAATTTTTTTTAAGGTCATGTTATACTATATTTTAGGTTCATGTTTGTTTTGTCAAGAAAAACGAATCAATAGTGAGAATACAGTTAAATTTATTGCGAAACAAATTTTTATATTGTTACGCGTCGCGCAGGGGGGGGGGGGGTGTTGGTAAATGTGACAGTTTGTAACAGGGGGGGGGGGGAGGGGGTCAATTTTTTTGAAAAATTACGTTACGTAATATATATATACAGCCCCTAACTCGAGAACGATTAATCCGATCGATTCGAAATTTCCAGGAAAAATCAAGTTCATGAGGGAAAGATCCCTATTGTTTTAAAAGTAATCCCCAAAAAATAAAAAAGTTATGGGGGGTTAAAAGTCCAAACCCAATTTACCCATAACAGAAAATTTTGGATGACTAAAAAAAAGGTTCTCACCTCTGAAAGAAAAACCAACCATACTCTAATTTTCCCAACTCAACAAAAAAAAAAAATCTGTCAGGGGTAAAGCTTTTTGATCACTAAAAAAAGGTAAAGGTCCTCACCCTCTTAAAAAAATCCCAACTCAAAAAAAAAAGCTTTAGCCAACTGTACCCCTCAATGTTCCTAACTATTGTACCACAGTTGCTTTTCACCCGTGAAACGAGAAACAAGTACTTTTGGCAGGAATTATGTAATCCGTTAATCGCGTTTAATTTTTAGCATCAAGTGTTTTAGTATTAGTATTAGTATTATTTATTTATTTGCTATCTTAGATATGCCCCAGATTCGATTTTATATATTTTATAGTGATTGTATGGATGTTGTGCAGTAAAATGAGGAACATGTGATTATATTGGAGTAAGAAGGGAATTTTATGTTTTTTTAATCATTTATAATGCTGATAAATTTTGATTTGGAAGCAACTAACAAGTGAAGAAGTTTTTATATGTACAGAAATTTTTTATACTAGCGCATGCGCAAATATAATTACAAATTAGAAAAAACAGCCTTGTCAACAGCTAACACAACCAAAGGCAAACACGAAAAGGGAAGAAGGAAAGAAAAAGAAAAGGTCTTACAGAAGACTGGAAATTTTCAATAATCAAAACAGGAGTGGGCATGGTGCCAAGCCAGACAAGAACCACTCTTGGTGAATTGAGTAACCAAGAGGGATCTGGCTAATTATCTCACTGAGAAAAGGCTAAAAAAAAGGAAGAAAAATGATTTTCAAATCTGTTTTTTTTTTATTTGAGTAGGGGGGTTGTATCGATAATGTCATTTCTTAGGTCGGTAGAAACAAACACAATGAGTAAAACAGGGGGACAGGTTTGGATCTAGTCGAGGTATACCTAATTTTTAGGCGCATTCACCAAAAATTAAACATTTTCAAGCCAAATTGGTGTTCGAAAAAAATATTTATATTTTATTATAAGATAAAGAGGAGCTGCCAGAGTGTCAGGTTGATGGGGCGTAAAAAATAAACAAAATAAGTGCTACGTCATTTGTGGGCAGCCCCTTATAACTACTAGTTTATTTTACTTGTTCCAATTTATGAGGTTAATTCCGAGTTAATTTCAGTTTATTTAACTTTTCAGTTCTTAAAAGGAGTTTGTTTTGAGACCCAGACTAAATTTTTGGGGCCTCTGCCAGGGGACTCTATTGAGGGCCCTTCAAAAAAGACTTGAACAAAAATATTTAACCTCATCTGTAAAAATTAATTTAAGGCATAAATAAATAACAATTTTACATACCTTTTTAAGTGGTTATCCAACCAAAAGGGTGCATCTTTGGGCCCCAACTTAACAAAACATTCTTTTATTTTAGAAAACAAATATAGCAAGTTTTTGACATGTAGTAGGCCGTTAAAATTGGAGGGATTTTTTTAACGTGCAACGTTGCCAAACTCAGAAATGTTTGAATTTTTATACGTTTTAACGTGCTTTTTAAATTAAAATATATTTACAAAACAACTATCGGACCTCCAAGGGTCTTTTTTATACATTCAATATTTTTATAGTTGTATATATTTGTATTTATTTGTTAAGAAATATTTTTTCAACACTTTTTTGCAGATACGGCAACGTTACAGCGCCATGACAGTACGGAGAGCGTCCTACGCGGATTTCTTGTATGAATTTATGGAAAAATCGTAATAAAACTGAGAAAAATCGCTGAAAAAACGATTTAAATTAAAGTAAAATGTCGCTTGTACCAGATTATGGTGAATCCAGCTCGTCGAGTGATGAAGACAGCGATGAAAATAGGTAAAATTTGTAGCCTAACCTAAAATTTAGAAATTTAGATTTTTTTTTGGAAATCAATGCAAACTTTATTATGTTTATGAAAAACTAAAGCAGTTTACTTCGTAGATTGCAAAATAGTCTCCACTTGGACAGAACCAATATGTTGCATGCATGACGAGTAAGAGTTTTTTCACATTTCAGGCTCCAGTGACACTGCTGCAGTGTTGAACTGGGAAATATTAATAATGATATTTATTTCAATAGAGGGCCAACTGGTTAATTTATTATCTGATATAGTTAGCAGGCGAGATCATGGGGGCATTTGGCATATTCATGCCTTCAAGGACGCCTTGCTTTAACCCCTTAATCCACCATAAAAATGAAAACGAAAAAAATTAAAAAAACAGTCAGTTTTTTATACATAGAATTATCTGCTGAATTCAAAAATGTAAAAAACTACAGGGTATTCCATTAAAAAAAAAACATATTTATGCCATTTCCAGCGGAACCAGAAGTGAAACAAAAAAATTAAATCCGCCATTTTATAGCCAATGTAAAATTATATAAATCACCCAAGTTTTGTTTTTATCGAATGAAGATTAATCTTAATTTTGGGGGTGGACATAAATAAAACTCTCCCGGTATACAGGGTCATCAGTAACTGGCATGCCAAAATTTAAGATGTAATTCTACATCTAAAAATTGAAACAATTCTATAAAGGTTGGTCCGGAAATGAACCCTAAGGGAGCTCCGGCCCTTTAAATATAGACATATTGAATGGGAAACAAAAAAAGTACCAATAAAATTTTAATGTTGCAGGGGTTCTTAATTTAAAACTAAGCAAAAAAGTATATTTCACCAAAACACCTAAAGAGCATAGCGGAATTAACTGTAACTATGCTTAATGGGTATGGACTTTATCATTGGTAATACACCACCAAAATTATACAATTTTCACGAAAACTACTCCCCACTCCTCACGGGGTGGATTTAGAAAAAATTTATTATCAGATTCAGTTTCAGCAACCTCAAAAACCCCAATACACCAGTTTTCTCGAAAACTACCCCCATCCCTCAGGGGGTGAAATTAGAAAAAAAGTATTATCAGATTCATATTCGTCGACCCCAAAAACCCCTATACCAATTTTGAAGAAAATAATAACATTGAAAAATATTTACCCCCTCACCCCCTCGGGGGTGGAATTAGAAAAGTTTTTCATCAGATTCAATTTCAGAAACCTTAAAAACCCAAATTTTTCTAAAAAAAATGTATTTTTCCTCATTTGGACTTTTTGGTTTGGACTTGCCCCACTTGCCGCACCCCAAAAAGTCCAAACCAAAAACAATCCCGAGCGAGAACTTTTGGTAACATACCTGTATGCCAAATTTCAAGTCTCTAGCTTAAAGCGTTCTTAAGTTATCGTGCCCACAAGATTTCCCGGACAGACCGATTGACCGAGCGACAATTTTTTTTTTGCTCGAAATTGATTTATATCGACATAAAACGTCATAAAATTTTTGCACGAATACAAGGCTTTCCGAAATTTTGAAAATTTTCAAAATGGGAAAGCAAAATAGATACTGTAATAAAAAAGATAAAATCGTCCGGGCTTCACGGCTAGTATTAGATCATTAAGACCAATAATCTTTACAAAAAATGGGTCAGCTGTCATATGTTTCAGCAAATCAGAAGAACAGCCAGCCGAAACTCTGAAAACGTGTGTGGTGCTGCCGAGACCCAACTTCAAGGACGGCAAACCGGCCGAGCCGCAGCATTCGGTGTTCAAAAACCCCTTTGCGGAGGCCGAAAATGCAAAGGAGGCTATACTGCAGAAACACGTAAAAATGGTTGACACGAAAAATAACGTGGTTATTATAAATGGTAAGAATTACATCGGCACTTAGTGCTACTAAGAGTGCCGATGTATTGAAATCTTCGCCGAAAAGTCAAAATCTTTGACCACGTTTTTTTTATTTCACATTTCTCGACATTTTAGACTGAGTCGAAATCAGTAAAAAAATTTTTGCGTCTATCTGTCTGTCTGTCTGTCTGTCTGCCTGCCTGCCTGTCTGTCTGTCTGTCTGTCTGTCTGTCTGTCTGTCTGTCTGGGTGTAAACTCTCTAAATACATTTCTAAATGAGATATCGACTTGCGATTTTTTGCATATTGTTTCTTATCGTATTCCGAAGAGCTGATTAGATTTTGGGGGTAAACGATTGGGGGTAAGGGGGTAAAAATAGGGTAAAACTCCTATTTTTAGCGTTTTTTGTTTATAATTAAGGCAATTATTGTATTTGGTTAATTTAGCACTTATATAAAAGATAATTTTAAATTGGTCAAAAAATGTTATAAACAACGTTTTCCTAAAACGCATTGTTTTCGAGATATTGGCGTTTAAAGCAGTAAAAGGTTTTTTTAACATATCTCACATATTTATAACCCGATTTAAAAAAATTATATTTTAAATAAAAGCTCTTTTTAAGCCCCATAAAAAAATTTATATACAGTTTTTTGCTATAATATAATGTTTTAAAGATACAGAATTTTAAATCAAACAAAACACCTAGTTTGAAATTTGCTAGTGTACAATAGTGCCGATGTTTTGACAGGGTGCTTGCAACTTTTTATCTAGTTTTAAGCTTAAACTCGGCGCAGAATCTATCTGAGTAAAAAAAATGGACCAAGGCAGCTCTGATTAGTGGTTTGAAAATGACTTCTAGTGATATTTTTATTAAACATTGTGCTTTTGGTAATTTTTGACAATTAGGTTAAATTTAACGTCTTACAAATAATCAGAGTAGCATATTCTATAACTAATATGGAATAGACCATATTCCGCGCAAGCGGAAAGTTTGTCATACGAGCCGGCAGGCGAGTATGACGGTCTCGCGTGCGCGGAATGACTATTCCATACGTGTTGTGGACTATACTTTTTCTTCGACTGCAAATATGAAACACTGTATGGCTTTAAACTGCGGACAAGGTTAAAAACAATGTTTTTTGTGACTCGAAATTGTAAATGCAACAAAACAGATATTTTTAAATAAAGAAATTAATGTTATTTAATAATTTTATCAAATCAGTACTTAAAAAAAAAATTATTTAATTTTAGCACATATTTACAAATTATAATGCAAAAATTGAAGATTATGTCACTTTCTTGTTGTGACAGATATCAGTTTTAATTTTTTGAACTAAATTGATAAAAAATTGGTCAAATATTAAGAAAAACTAATAAACTTTATGTAATTTTAACGCAAAACTTTAAATTGCATTAAATTATTCAATATTTCATGGTAAAATATATATTTAATTTTGCGACAGTTTTCTTTACTTTTATAAACAAGAGATGGCACTACATGTGCCCATTCTAACAATTGATACGGAATATTCATACCGTATCTAAAGCTAGAATGGATTAATTCTGTGTTTGAAAAGTGTGTGTATTTGCTTACATTCTAAAGCAGTCGTAGAAAAAATATTTTTATTCCCAACTGTATATGAGGAGGTGAGAAGCCAAGGGGTACAAGTGACATTTTTAACGAAATTGAGTTAGGCATGGGAATAGGTTGTACCAAGCCCAAAAAACCTACTCCTATGCCTCACTCAATTTCGTTTACCATGTCACTTGTACCCCTTGGCTTCTCACCCCCTCGTATGTAATACATATATTACATTATGTATTAATAAAGTTTGGGAAGTACGTGAGTTCTTGTCCCACTGTTTTCACGCCTGGACCTGATCTGTAACAAAAATCAGAGACCAGTAACCTAATTATTACTGGTCTGCGTTATAAATAATTAATCTCCGCTAGATGGCGCCACCGATTAATATATCAAAATGGCTGAACTGCTGTTGTCATGATAAATACGAATATAATCTATTAGATTAGATTAAATCTAATTACATTTTGTTTTATAATCTATTAGATTAGATTAAATCTAATTACATTTTGTTTAAAAAACCTAAATAAAAAAAACTCGAAAATAAAACTTTGTATCTTAAAATTCTAGGTAAAAAAATATGTTGGAATTATAGAAAGGGACGTTGCAGATTTGGTCATAATTGTAAATTCGCCCATGACTCCGACATTCAAAAAACGAAGGAAGAATTACAGGTAAAAAAAATCAAAATTTAAATAAAAGTCCAAACCCCTTTAAAAGATAATACCCCACTTGTGGCGCCACTAGATGATTACACAAATCTACAAAAAAAATCTCTGCCCCAATATTCTGACCCACAGGGGCGGATCAAGAAAGTGGTCCTGGGGGGGGGGGCGGGGGCAAAATCCAAAAACTAAAATTTTATATTCTTAAATTAAGTAATATCGTAAATGGCATTAAAAACTTTACATTTTATATTCCAAAAATCTTTAATCTATTGCCCCTTAAATTAAAAACTTTCACTGGTACATATAAATCCTTCCCAAAAAAAATTAAAATTTGGATTACTCAAAATAGCTCTGAAATAAAAAAACTTTTACAATAACTACAAATACCATTTATTTTATTTAAGCTCTTAATAATAAATCAAAAAAATATATATTAAAAAAAAAAAAAAAAAGGAGAACAACATTCATAAAATTTTAATATAATTATATCACAATATAATTCGGTATGTCACGTACAAGCTATTTATAGCTTCTGTGATATACGTATCTTTTGCTCTTGTAAAATAATTTTAATAATTCAGTGCACCGATCTCACTTAAAACTAACACTTTTTTTAACTATTTTTAAACTTGTCTATATTTAAGTGGTCAAATTTTCTGTTGTTATTGATTGATTATAAATCTGTAGTGTGTAAATAAATACTTACTTACTTACTTACTTACTAAAAATTTGATGTGTTATTTTAATTTTAAATCAGTCTTTTTTATTTAAAATTAATTAAATTTCAAAGAACTTGGCACACATATTCTTGGGCCTCATTCAAACCGCTTAATATTTTGATATTTTGTAATTTCGGGGGTAAAAATTAAATTAGGAAAATTGCAGCCAATTTAAATGACCAGTTTCGGAGAAAAACGCTTTTAAAAATCTAATTTTATGACAGATTTTTTGATCTTAATATATTAAGGTTATTTTTTACTTACGTAAATATTAACTTAATTATCGTTTTAAGTTTATTACACTCTATTCATTAAAGAACATGATAAATATTATATAAAAGGCTTTATTATCATTTACTTACATGTGGTAGGGGAGAAAGGGGTAATAAGAAACAGGGGTAATAAGAAACGATCAAGAAAAAAGCATGAAAAATTTCTTCTAAAAATTTGAAAAAAAAGTACAAAGAACTCACATCCATAAGCTATTATTCCTAAAAATTGCAGGTTGCTACTTAAGCATTTTCATATTTTTTTTAAGTAAAAAGTTAACATGTATTCATGAACTTTAATGTTTAAAGTGGGACCATTTTATCTTTGACTATGAATAAAAATGTTGTTAAAAGTTTTAGCAGGCTTTGCAACATTGATATATTTGACTGACATTTAAAGGTTGTAAATGTCATTATAATAATTTATTAAAAGTGATTCTGGTGTTTGCAGAGTTGTTTTCTCTTATTACCCCAGGTATTGTATTTTGTTGGGGTAATAAGAAACACTTTTTAAAACTATTTATTTAAGGAACAATAAGAAACAAAAAGTTGATGATAAAAGCAGTGTAAGGAAAAATGATAAAGGTAAAAATAAAATTTTTTGATATTCATCAGAAACTAAAAGGACAAAGATAAAATCCAAAGTAATAGAGAGTGACTCATCGTCGGAAAGTTTAACCTTGGAACTTGAAGACGCTGACGGAGACTTAAGTATCTCTGATATCGAAGAAGAGGAGTCACCAGAACTGGCGCTACTAGAAAAAAACTTTTATGCAGTAAATTTAAATCTAAACTGGTATTTGGCCTTTATTCAAGAGGATTTGAATGAATTATATCAAATTAAGATTTTACAATCAGAAATGGATGAATTTAGCTGGCCTCCAAATGAAAATATAGAATTTGTTCAAAGAAGACATTTTTTTTATGGACCCATTCAATTGTTGGGAAATGGGCCATTCAAATTACGCAGAAGCGATAAATTAAACATCAACAATAGGTTTAATTGTTTGTAAAAGTTAAAATTACCAGTTATTATTACTGCTTTTCATCATTTTTTAGTTTTTTATAAAAAAATTTAAATGCTTTTTTAGTTTAAGAGTTCACCTTTTCAAAATAAAATTTTGTTTATTGATAAGTTTTTTAATCTTTATTAATTTTTGTTCAAATTTAAAGTAAACTTAGACGTGCTTTAGAGGTGTCTCTTGTGTATTCAGTTTATTTGTTTAAGCCTTTTTTATAGGGTATAATATTTTGGTTTCTTAATAC
The DNA here is from genome assembly GCA_958510825.1 of Brachypterus glaber. NCBI lineage: Eukaryota > Metazoa > Arthropoda > Insecta > Coleoptera > Kateretidae > Brachypterus > Brachypterus glaber. Next base: position 110,364,463 of record OY294044.1, on the reverse strand, counting down.
CCCATAAGGGGTAATAAGAAACAAAATTTTTAAAAAAGTTTATTATTTTTTTACAACTAAACGTATTAGTATTAATTGAATTTTATACAAGAAACTTGATACATCCGATCAATACATAATACAAAAAAAATTTGATGCTTCTGCCTTAACGTTAAGTCCTAATTCTAACATGCTCTGTTTCTTAAAACCCCGAGTGTTTCTTATTACCCCTTTCTCCCCTACTATAAATATTAAAACTTTTGTGAATCTTCCACATGCTGACATTTTCTAAGTGTTTGCTAATTATCTGCATATTTTCTGTTATATTTTACTTCATTATTGTTTTATCCTGGGGGGGATTACCCCCGTGGATCCGCCCCTCTGTGAAAAAACTGCGCGATGAATCTTTTTTTTCATGGTAAAATCAGTTTCAGCGCATCAAAAAACATGATAGGTTAGAATCATAGGACGGAGATTTTTTTTGTAGACTTATGTTATTGGTATATTTTACGTTGGCCTGAGCTAGTTGGAGCAATACAGGTTGTTTATATTTTTATGTAATTTTTATACTTATATCTGTGATTTCAATTTTGATAATTATACAGGCCCACAAACAAAACATAAAGTCAATTTGGAGTAATACAGTCCAAACCAGACTATATTTTTCTTGCGTTTTTTTATGCGCTGAAAGACAAGTTGACAAATGACCCCATACCTTTTTCAATAAACTGCAAAAAAGAATACTGGACAAGGTAACTTGGGATTTTCAAAGTTCTCTAGCTCGTACCTTTTAACATATAAAATATTGACATTTTTTGTATATGACAATGATTGACGGTCGTTAGAGCTAATAAAAGAAGAGAAAGTTACATAAAAAATGGTTATACTTAATGTTATTTTGTATGGTATTGAAAAAGGTACTTTTCTGGTTTATTCTTCATACACTAACACTAAATTAGTATATTCTACATATTGTACAAACGTAAACTATATTGAACACAAGGAAAACGTCAAATTTTTAGGTTACAATTACAACTTAAGGCCTATCCAGAGTCTCGCATAATAACCATTACAAGATACATGACGACACATCAAGCCAATCCTGGCATCGCATTCTTATGTATGCTTGTTATGCGAGTCTTTGGATAAGCCCTTTTTAGGAAAACAGTACCGACATCTGTTATTTTTTGATACACTACGATTTATGCATAATTATGCTATATATGCGCTCTGTGGTGTAAAACGGGCCGCGTCCCTTCCTATCTTGCATAACTGGACGGAGTATAGTAGGAGTAAATTTGAAACAATTGATTTGTATCACTATAGATGTTTCAGTTCTTTGTGCAATTTTTACTAATTAAACCCAAGAAAATAGTTTTAAATAACTTTATTAAATATAATTAATTATAATTATTACCAATTAATACAATCAAAAATTAGCTATTATGAAAAAAATTAAAAAAAAAAACTAAATTTTTAAACGTCAGTTCAAAGTATTTATTTGAGCAAATGTAATTGTTCAAGGCTACTTGATTTTTATGAAAATTTCAAGAAATATAATTTCTGTGAATAATTTATTTTATTATTTGAATAAAAATAGTTAAATAGTGCTACACGGAAAGAAATTAGTGGGCTCTGCGCTATACATTATAAGATATTTGGTAACAGTGGCAAATTATAGTGATTTAAGCTATAGATTATAAGGGACACAATATCTAATAATGTTAAAAATAAATTGGAAACGATTATATATATTACAGACACGATTATATTTATTACAGGCACTATTATAAATTTACAGAAATTTTATTATACACGGTGTATTTGAAATAGGGTCGGAAATTTTAACAGGTGATTCTACATGATAAAATATGACAAAAAGTTCCTATAAACATATGTCTAAAAATGCGTCATAAGGGAGCTACGCCCCTTTGAAATTGGCTAAAAAAATCGGTTTTTATTTAATAACTCAGGAACCCTTTGAGATATATTAACGAGGTTTTGCACGTGAATTAATCCTAATAAGGCCCATCTTTGTATGTCATTTTCACGTACTTATTTAAACCAGGGGTGTGCGAAACGGGGGCGCCTTATCAGTTTTTTGTCCCAAACTTTTTTCTGTGTAACTTTTTTGCAATTTTATTTTTGAAATATGATTCCTCAGGTCAAAATACATAAAAAAGGTGCTCTTGTTGTAATACTGTAGGATTAACCGTTTTCGAGAAAACTTCATTTGAACGTGAAATTTCACGGTTCGAGGCCGAAAAATTAAATACTAAAATGTCGAAAACCAAAATTTTAATGATGCAATGTTATTCTACATCAAAAACTAAGAAAAAAAGTTTCCATACATGTAGGTCGAAAAAACGCTTTTAAAGCTACCATAGCCCTTTAAAAATGGTGCATATTTAGGAGACCATAACTCCATCAGGATTGATTTTTGGAAGTACCTGTATATGAGGTTTTTTTCTTAGTTTTTAATGTACATTCGCCCTGCATCATTAAAATTTTGGTTTTCAACATTTTAGTATTTAATTTTTCGTCCTCGAACCGTGGAATTTCACCTTCAAATGAATTTTTCTCGAAAACGGTTAATCCTACAGTATTACAACAAGAGTACCTTTTTATGTATTTTAACCTGAGGAATCATATTTCAAAAATAAAATTGCAAAAAAGTTACACAGAAAAAAGTTTGGGACAAAAAACTGATAAGGCCCCCCCGTTTCGCACACCCCTGGTTGAAATAAGTACATGAAAATAACACATAAAAACGGGCCTTGGTAGGATTAGTTGACGTGCAAAACCTCGTTGATATATCTCAAAGGGTTCCTGAGTTATTAAATAAAAACCGATTTTTTTAGCCACTTTCAAAGGGGCGTAGCTAGCTTATGACGCATTTTTAGACATATGTTTATAGGAACTTTTTGTCATATTTTATGATATAGAATCATCTGTTAAAATTTCCGACCCTATTTCAAATACACCGTGTATAATAAAAATTATTAGCACGGACAATAATTAAATCTATTTAAGCTATAAATGCCATACTATTTGTTATATTTTATTATTCACTAAACAATTAAAGTATTTCATATAAATTTTTACACTGACTGCCATAATTGTAAGAGAAAGCCTTGTATTTATATAATAAGCGATTATAATTTGCTTGGTATGTGTGTTATAGCGCTCCTAGCTATAATTTTTTTTTTCCGTGTAGTAGTGAAAAAACTAATATGTAAACTACGGTAGAAAAGACTCGCTCGGCTATAAAAAAAGTCTTCCCTACCTTGGTATATAATTACTATTTGACTTTCAGGGAGAGAAAGAAACCGCACTACAACAAAACCAAATTTCATCACAGCCGGATAGTTCGATAGAAATTTCAGCGGATTTGAACAAACAAAAGAGAAAACGACCCGGTTTGACGCAAGGGCTGGTGCCCGGGAAGAAGGTCATGAAGGCCTACAACACATTGTCCAAGAAGAATTGATTTTGAAAAATATTTTCGGTTATGGGTTTGAGTCGGTTTGTGTTAATAGATTTTTTTACATCACGTTTAGTTTTTTTTTTGTTTCTAGACATCATCAGGGCCATATTTAGTGTATTTTTAAGGACAGAAATTTTTAATTTTAAACAAAATTATAAAAATATTAATTTATTATTCCATCAATCTATTTTCTAATCATCGTACAGAGTGATATTGGTAGACTGACAGTTTCGGGCTGCTGGCCCTCTTCAGTACCAAGAGTCAACTCTGCACGCTGATTAAGAAAACGTTTTTAGACTTTATTCGCAAAATAGAGCCATTAGATTGATGTAGACTTGTGCGCCATCTATTGCTAGATGTAGACAACTCATACCTCTCCTAGTCTGAAGACTTTGAATGGTAGCAAGTTGAAGACTTGTGTGTCTCAAGCACATAGTACCACTAACGAGTGGTTCTTAATCAGCGTGCAGAGTTGACTCTTGGTCCTGAAGAGGGCCAGCAGCCCGAAACTGTCACTCTGTACGATGATTAGAAAATAGATTGATGGAATAATAAATTAGTGTATTTTTCGTGCGATACAGCCTAATTTACTATTTTCTTAATTTTTTACATCGGCACTTAGTGCCACTAAGAGTGCCGATATATTGAAATCTTCGCCGAAAAGTCAAAATCTATGACCATGTTTTTTTCATATTTCTCGACGTTTTAGACCATTCTGGGTCGAAATCAGCAAAAAAAAAATTTGGGTTATCACTTATTTTTAGCGTTTTTTTTTTTTTTTTGTTATAATTATGTTAATTATTATATATTAATAATTTAGCGCTTATATGAAAGATTTTTTTAAATTGCTCAAAAAGTTTGGACTTTTTGGACTTTTCCTAAATTATTAACGTCCGCCATTTTGTTATTTTTTGGCCAAAAATTTTTCTTCTAGTTCGGACTATAGTGACTTCAATACTGAACTAGATGAAACGTTGCAAGCATCCTGTCAAAACATCGGCACTTTTGTACACTAGAGCCATCTAGTTTGCAAATTTCAAACTAGGTGTTTTGTTTGATTTTAAATTCTGTATCTTTAAAACATTATATTCTAGCAAAAAACTGTATATAACATTTTTTATAGGGCTTATCGAATAAAAAATAAAAAAAAGTTTTTATCCAATACATACAGATAATAAGACAATTACCAGCTTTATTTTAAATAGATAAACTCATTAATAACCCCCGCATGGCTTTTACTTTATTGAGTGGATAATTATTTATTTTACCCACTCAACTGTCACTTGTCAAATTATTTTCTTGTAAATGTCATTAAAATTTTTAATAAAAATTCCTAAGCTATTTATTGGATAAAACCTTGTATGGCACTCATGGGTAAACCGATATTGCCCGCTCGAAAATTAACCTGCTTGGCTGACTCCTCGCAGGTTAGTTTTATCATGGGCAATATCTTACTTTACCCACTAGTACCATAAATAACTATTATCTTGTCCCGTTCAAAGTTACAGGGGTGTACCATTTAAAAAAACAACGCTGTATAGTTAATTATGTATTCTGAACTTGCCTATAAACAAGTTAAATTTAAAAATGGAGATAATAATTATTTATGGTACTAGTGGGTAAAGTAAGATATTGCCCATGAGAAAATTAACCTGTGCCATACAAGGTTTTATCCAATAAATAGCTTAGGAATTCATATTTTTATTAAAAATTTTAATGACATTTACAAGAAAATAATTTGACAAGTGACAGTTGAGTGGGTAAAATAAATAATTATCCACTCAATAAAGTAAAAGCCACGCGGGGGTTATTATTAAGTTTATCTATTTAGAATAAAGCTGGTAATTGTCTCATTATCTGTATGTATTGGATAAAAGCTTTTTAAACTTAACTATCCCATTGCAAGTTAGCTACGCTGCGTAACATAGCCTAAATTTTACTACTTTAAAAGTTAATTTTACAGAGCAATTTTTTATAGTGTATGACCTCAGGGACTTGATATCCAACAAGTACGGGTGTGGCAATCCCGAGGAACCCTAGCCGGAAGTCAAGGTGGCTCGGTGTCATTTGATGCCTTTTGTTTTTCATTGTCATTTGATTCCTTTTTCTGTTTTTCGAATAACAAGAAAATTGTAGTCGCTTTTATGTTAAGGACGGTTTTTACGGTAACTAGAATTATTTTAACAGATTTTGTTGGGTTTTTTATTAAAAAAATCTACTCTGAACAAAGTTTGATATCTTGATAATGATATACAGTGTGATCAGTAACTGGCTTGCCAAAATTTCAGAGGTGATTCTGCATCCAAAAATATCAAAAAAAAAGTTCCTATAAAGGTTGGTCCGCAAATGAGCCCTAAGGGAGCTACGGCCTTTTAAAATTGCAATAAAAATAAGGTTTTTAATTAATAACTCTGGTACCCTTTAAGCTAGAGCGACGAGCTTTTGCATGTATACTAGTATTAATAAGGGCAATAAGTTTATGTAGACCAAATGTATTAGACTTAACACATTTTTGCACCAAACTTTTTTATGTGTACTTTTTTTGCATTTTTTTTAAAAAGTATGGATTCCTCAAGTAAAAATACATAAAAAATGTCATATCGTCCACTAAAGGCTCTAGTTGTCTAACTCCAAATTTTTCAAAAATGAGATTTTTATCAAATTTGCTTCATTATCTGATTACCAACATACTTCAAAAAAAAAAAAGTTGCATTAAACCAATATCAGCCTCAAAAAATGCAAAAATGTAAATATTTTAAGTCGCTAAGTGTCTAACTCCATCATATGATTGTGAGAAAACAATTAAATGAGAACTGTCACTAATGTCAAACTATTTCTCGACAACAGGGGATCCCGTTTCAAATATTTGTTAATTTACTGTTTGATGATAATTATAATTATTGCCATTAATAATGTATATATATTATGCCTACCTAGTAGTAATATTATATATTAAATATAAAAATATAAATTTTTTGTAATAATATTACACGATATAATACGATAGGTATCCTCTTTTATCTTCCCTTGGAGTTAGACCATTAGTGAATTTAGATTCTGTGGTTAAAATTTAATTTTCAAATAATTTATATAAAATAGACAACAATGAAAAGTTTTAAATACATTAACACATTTCAAACATTTTTACCTGTGAACAAGCTAGTTTTAAAGTTCTAAATTGGTATAATTAAGTTTTAAATCGTTTTTTACGTCTCCTGAAAAATATGACGTTTTGGAGTTAGACCGTTAGAGCCTTTAGATGACGATATAGTATAACACTGTAGGAGCAACCGTTTAAAAAAAAAGCAATTAAGAGGAAGTAACATTTTGTGCCACCAAAAACGTTACTTTTTAAAAGGCTATTACTCCTTTAATATTAAATTTAGGTGTTTTGGTAAAGAATACTTTTTTGCTCAGTTTTAAATGCAGAATTACCCTGCAGCATAAAAAATTTATTGATGCTTATTTGTTCTCCATTCAATATGTCATCTTCAAAGGGCTGTAGTGCCCAAGGGCTCATTTCCGGACCAACCTTTATAGAAACTTTTTTTCAAATTTTGGCATGGCAGTTACTGATCACCCTGTATGTGAGAGGGCTAGGCAAATGTTCAAAAATAAATAAATTACCTAAATACCAATGGCAACACTGTTGCAAGTAAGGGAGCGTTAAAGTATTACATAACGCAAATTGTACCAAAATTCATACACTTCATACCCCGGTTCTCGCGTTATTATAGATTAGCCAAAACATGAAATCTCTACAGCCTTGAATAACGCGAGAACCGAGGTGTGAAGTTATGAATTTTGGTACATTTTGCGTTACGTAATACTTGAAAGTTCCCTAAGGTATGATTCCAACATTTATTTCTCAAATTGGGCTTTTCCCTGCAGATTCAAGCAATGCTGACTGCTCGATGTTCACGGATTTGACTAATTTGGTTTATGGATTCTGTATGATACCAGAAAAGATCCCCCACAGGATTTTCTCCCAAAAACGTCTACTTTTTGAGATACGATTTTTTTACTTTTTTTAAAAATCGCAAGTTTTCACAAAAATTGACTTTGAAGTTTAATAACTCAAAAACGATTTGAGATATTTAAAAAAGTTATTCACCAGTTAAAAAAAAACTTTTCTGCATAAAAATTCATCAAAATGTAGATACGGCCACATTGTTAAGGGCGTGGTCACGCGTGGTGTAAACAGACTGCGCCGCCATCTTATGGCATTCATCAAAATCTATACAGAAAACGACGCGTCTGGAAAATGGAATGGAAAATAGGCAACATTGATATTGATTTTAATGATTTTTCATTGCCATATTATTTTAGTCAGTTTTTTGAAAGATATCAATTATGTCTCATGATATTAATAATACTTACTGTATGTTAATATATTCCTTCAAATTGCTTTCTACAAATCACTGTATTTTTTTCATCAAAAGTAAGAAATAAAAATAATCAAATAGTAGTCGTTTGAGTTGTAGTGTGTCTACAGGTTTTTAGGTATTTTGAAAACGATGCAAACACTACTTAAACTTCGCTTCAGGGACTAAATCTAGAAGACCTAAATAATGCCATATTGACCTAAATCTGTTTCTAATTTTAATGGAATCTTCTTAAAACAGTTTTTTTTTTGTTTTATGTAATTCTACTATAAAAATCGATACTGTCCAAGAATTTCTTTAACAAAAATTCATAAAATTTAGGTTTATGAGCGAATAGTCTTATGATAAAATCATCTATAGTCTTATGATAAAATCATCTATAGTATACCATTATCGTATACCATTTTACACCACACGAAGTTTTATTTTATGTTGTGTAAAATTTGGACTTTTTATCAGAGGAGAGAGAGCTGTTCACCATTTCTCAAAACAAACACCACTTACATGACACTTATTTTGACGAATACGGTGTTGCCATATTGTAGTATTCTGAATACCATGTCATAGATAATTTATCAAAATGTAGATACGGCAACATTGTTAAGGGCGTGGTCACGCGTGGTGTAAGCAGAGTGCGCCGCCATCTTGTGGCATTCATCAAAATCTATACAGAAAACGACGTATTTGGAAAATGGAATGGAAAATAGGCAACATTGATATTGATTTTAATGATTTTTCATTGTCATATTATTTTAGTCAGTTTTTTGAAAGATAGCAATTACGTCTCATGATATTAATAATACTTACTGTATGTTAATATATTCCTTCAAATTGCTTTCTACAAATCACTGTATTTTTTTCATCAAAAGTAAGAAATAAAAATAATCAAATAGTAGTCGTTTGAGTTGTAGTGTGTCTACAGGTTTTTGGGTATTTTGAAAACGATGCAAACACTACTTAAACTTACAAATACTTATTTCTTAAATGATTTAAAATTGTGCTATTTTAATATATTTTCTCCAGGGGTTGTTTTTCATTGTTTTACGAGTTCCGCTTCAGGGACTAAATCTAGAAGACCTAAATAATGCCATATTGACACAAGTTAGTAAAAAAAGTCATCAGTAACCTAAATCTGTTTCTAATTTTAATGGAATCTTCTTAAAACAGTTTTTTTTTGTTTTATGTAATTCTACTATAAAAATCGATACTGTCCAAGAATTTCTTTAACCAAAATTCATAAAATTTATGTTTATGAGCGAATAGTCTTATGATAAAATCATCTATAGTCTTATGATAAAATCATCTATAGTATACCATTATCGTATACCATTTTACACCACACGAAGTTTTATTTTATGTTGTGTAAAATTTGGAAAACCGAGGTTATCAGAGGAGAGAGAGCTGTTCACCATTTCTCAAAACAAACACCACTTACATGACACTTATTTTGACGAATACGGTGTTGCCATATTGTAGTATTCTGAATACCATGTCATAGATAATTTATCAAAATGTAGATACGGCAACATTGTTAAGGGCGTGGTCACGCGTGGTGTAAGCAGAGTGCGCCGCCATCTTGTGGCATTCATCAAAATCTATACAGAAAACGACGCATTTGGAAAATGGAATGGAAAATAGGCAACATTGATATTGATTTTAATGATTTTTCATTGTCATATTATTTTAGTCAGTTTTTTGAAAGATAGCAATTATGTCTCATGATATTAATAATACTTAGTGTATGTTAATATATTTCTTCAAATTGCTTTCTACAACTGTATTTTTTTCATCAAAAGTAAGAAATAAATAAAATCAAATGTAGTCGTTTGAGTTGTAATGTGTCTACATGTTTTTGGGTATTTTGAAAACGATGCAAACACTACTTAAACTTGGAACAATTTTATTTTACATGTTTTTACAAATACTTATTTCTTCTTTTCTTCAGGGCTTGTTTTTCATTGTTTTACGAGTTTTCTCGTTTGGACTTAAAATAAAATAAAAGTATAACACAAAGAAATAGTAAAATATTATTTAACTCGCACAATTTAAATGTATATGCGGAAATTAATAAACTTAAAAAATACAGATAATCCTTAATTTATAAAAAACTCAATCTTAGAATAGATGAGATTAAAATATTATGCAATATTATTATTACGTACTTGCAAAAATATTACAGAAGCATGGAGAGCTCCAAATAATAATAATACTACTTCATTTTCATTTGGAGTTGCTGTTAGTACTATACTTCTTTACTTCCTTCTTTGTTTACCTTATATACGGAAGTATATAAACTTAAAAAATACAGAAAATCCTTTTTATGTTAATTTATAAAAAACTCAATCTTAGAATAGATGAGATTAAAATATTATGCATATTATTATTACGTACTTGCAGAATATTACAGAACCATGGAGAGCCCCAAATAAGCTTTTAGCTTGTGCTAGTAAGCAAATTCTTGAGGATTACTTCAGTTCCCGGCATAAAAAATGAGATATTGCGATCTGACATTTAATAGTAATAATTCCTGGATTAAATTGGATTTAAAAAAATAGTTTATGGTTAAATATTAGTTTTTATGAAAGAATTGATTGGTTGACTGACAACTAATAGTTGTTACTACTAACCCAGACTGAAAGTTAATATATACTCAAAAACAATAACGAAACTGAAAATACATTTTTTATTGAAAACAAAAACCCAAAAACATTTATTCTTATACTAAAATAGGTATAAAATAATATTTTGAGCTATAAAAATCTTAATCATAATACGAAAGCATGGAGAGCCCCAAATAAGTTACAAAACTTGTCAAGAAGAATAAATTTGGTACTAGAAAACAATGTAAATAATAATAATTAATATCTTGTTGGATTTCCATTGTTTTCTAGTACCAAATTTATTCTTCTTGGCATTGAATTAACAAGGTTTTGGCAATACTGCACTGTTAAGTTATTCCAAGCTTCACGAATAGCTTCAATTAGTTGAGCTCTATTTTGGGGCCTAAAATTAACTGTGTTTATTTTCTTAACAATATATGCCCAAACATTCTCAATAGGATTAAGATCTGGGCTATGAGATGGCCATGGTAATACGTGGACATTATGGCGTCTGAGGCATCTTTGCACAGAGTTTGACATGTGCACTGAGCAGTTATCTTGTTGGAATATAAAGTTGTTATTGGGAAATACTTGATTAACTGATGGTAGCATTGCTTCTTCAAGAATTCTGCAGTAAGATTCTCCATTAAGGTTTTCTTCTAGAATAACCAGTACACTGGGACCTTGATTGCTTATCCAAGCCCAGGTATTTACTGAAAATCTTGAAGCGCGAACTTTTCGAGTATAACGCTCATTGTATCTGCTAATGATAATTTTAATTGCAAAGATATTTGTTCAAGTTGGCATTTATGATCTAAAATTGTTTGATACAATTGTTCCATATTCGATTGTGAGTTCCTTTCAATGAACACAAATTTGGAGTTCATATATGTAAACAAGTCCAATGACTGTACTCTTTTTGGTTGAAGTCTCAGATAAAAGTCATGTCCTGTCTTTTTTATGATGATCAATTTTGGATGCTCTGTGTTGAATGCTTTTAGATTACACAGATTATATGGTTTAACAATTTGAAGCTAAAATGTAACATCTCTATCAATCACGGAAATAATTTCCATTTCTTTTCCATTCACATCTAAAGGTACTGTAGAATTTGCATGACCTTCATACAAGACTATATGTTCTGAGGTTCTGCAAGAGTCTGCACTTATAGTTTTCCAATAAAATATTCCGTATTCAGCATCAATGCATTCTTCTTTATTTGCTGTGCAGCTTATTGAGTTAGGTAGATGAATAACATTATGATTAGTATCAAACACTGAGGAGTTTTGACTTAATATTATTTCGACATATCCCTGTACGACAACATTTTTCCATTTACCAAATAGATCAGAAAAATCTACCCCAACGCATTTACCTGTTTCATCTACTGATCCTGCAAAGACCTGAGCTTCCCCTCGTGACTATCCAACTGTTAGTCCCATAAACATTTTTTGCTTATTGGTTTGACAAAAAAGACAAAGTTCTCCTGTCTCTATGGCTTGGCGGCATCTGGTTTTACCTATTGTATATGGATATGTAACATAGCCATTATATGTTAAAGATGAATGAGAAACCATTCCGCAAAGATAAATTAGTCGTGAAACTCTTACATTACATTGGTATACAGTTACTGACACTTGATCAGTTAGTTGTACTAGTTGAATAGTTTCTGATACCGAATGAGTGGTTATTGAGTCAGAAGTACATTTTCCCACAGAATTTAAATCTACTCGAGTATAATTTAGTTGGTTGTGACTGCAATCATACCCCATTAAAGCCGAGGTGATGATGACATTACATAGAATTAACAATATTTGCTGAAATGTTAACATAATGATATATTATTACGCACTATTAAGAATAAACAAAACCAAAAGATAAAAAAGAACTATCAAAATCTAATTAAGAAATTAAAATTATATTGATAGTTCTCCTTGTGCAGTAATCACAAATATAAGGTTCCCGACAAATCAAACAACAGTTACTTCTGTCTATCCTCATCACTATCACTCTGTAATATCTTACTTTTGACGCTTCGTTTTTTATTGACTGCCTTTGTTTTTGGATTCTAGCCGGCTTTTAACATCTTTTTTGCGTTTTTGTCGTTTTATTTCAGCTTCTACTAATTCATTTTCATTTGGACTTGCTGTTAGTACTGTACTTCTTTCTTTCCTTCTTTGTTTACCTTTTAAAATCGGCGGTGTTGGAACTGGAGATAAAGATGAAGCAGTGTTGGTCTTATTGTGTGGACAGAAGTAATGCCTTTGCTGGTAGATGGAATAGGCTCCTTAGGTTCTTTACTGACCTGAGTGTTTTGATGTCGAAAATTCGATCACTAATGTTGTGAAGTGGTATATAATTCGGTTATAGCCGAGCAGAGATTATAACTTTTATTATAACTTACTCAGTTAGGTTGGCCATCCAATCTTCTATCGTATTAAAAGTATACCCGAGCGGAGAATATACTTAACCACGTATCACTTTATTCGGGATCGGGTATTTTAGAGAGACGGCGCTTTGGAAACAGATAAAACGATTTCTTCTTAACTTAAGAATAATATATTAAATAAATGTGAATAAATTCATCAAGAATATGAAAGATCAATTCTTCCTTATAAGTCCTACTTCTATGCAAAGCCCTTAAATTCTAATTTCCATTATATATTAGTTTTCCATTAAATACTTCCAAATTAAAACATTCTATGTTTGAAATCCCAACTATTCGCAGTCATTTTCAAATCCCAATTTATTGTCCACATTTTTCTTAGTGTAAATATTAGAACTGGTTCATAAAGTTATTTAAATTATTTTACAGAATATTTTTCAAAGTTAATTAATATTCGTCAAAATTTCTATCAGTGTTCATACTAACAATATATATAAGTGTCCAAAATTATTTTTATGTCTGATATTACAAGTCTCAAAATTTTTCTAAGTTTAAAAACTATTTTTAATTCAAGAATAATTCTCAAAAATTATTTATCACAGAAACTACATTTTCACTTTTGAAATTGACATGGAGACACTCTAAGTAAAACTGAATCAATATGATTTTTTTCATGAGTTTATATACATAATAAGAAGGTCAATAGTTTTATTATAATTTATTTGACAAGGCTTTTAGCGCAAAATACCTCTAAAGACACCGCCTATATTTAATTACCCCGATAAAAGAGTTTCAGTCTCAATTTGCAAGCTAATTACTATTTCTGACATCTGAAACGATCATTTTGACCATAAATTAGATGTTTTTAAACAATTAAGATTACGAGACAACTTTTAAGTTATACCGACATGAATCACCGAGAAGGGGTCCGATCTAATGTAGAACAAACCGGACTTTGCCGAAGCCAATCTCTTGGGCAGAATATATTTGCGCTATGTATAGCATATGATTAAAGCAATATTATTTTTAAAATTTTAACACCATATAAAATATCTGGATCATGACATGAGAATTAACAGCTTTGTTAGGGGAAAGTGGTGGACGATTTCAATTTTTTTTGTTTTGCAAAGATAACTGGTTATTGTGATGTACTTTCTTTCTCGGGCTCCTCATTTTCATCTAGTGATACAGAAATAAAATTAGCTGCAGGAGCAAAGTCTTCCGCAGTAAATTTATCTGGTTGAAATGGATAAATTCCTGCAGTCTCGAATCCAGATATTGCTTTATCCATAGTTGCTGCTTAAAGAAAAGCCTTATTAAAAATTTCAGCTAAATCATACGCAGTGATTCTTTCTGCCTGCCTTAGAAAAAGGCTACTTTCTTTATTGTAAGCGGCTTTTAAAGGTCCATAAAATGTAAAATCCAGCGCCTGAAGCCTATGGGAGGTATGAGGGTGCAAAGTTACAAGAACAATGCCACTGGAACTGAAATGTGACTTGAATGATTATCCAAAATTACAAGCACTGGGTCCGTCTGAGAAGGTTTTATGAACTTGGCAAACTGCTTAAGCCATTTAAGCAGTAAGTCCTCATTGCTCCAACCTGTCTTTGAGCACGAATATATAGATCCCACTGGCCCATTTTTCTCCAAAAGTTAGGTCATTCTTTTTCGGGAAAAAATGAACATTGGTGCTACGTACCTTCCGGTTGCACTCAAACAACAAATTGTAACATTGAAAAATTTGGCCATGATCCAGTTTTCTGAGTTGCATATAAATTGGTTCCGCCATTAATTCAAATATATTATCAGAACAAAAGTAATCGAATGGGAGCCAATTTTTTCTGGTATAGTAAGTTTTTGAAACATCTGCGGCAAAACATTAGATTTTTCCAACTATACTCTTTCTTTTTCTTTCCTTTTTTATTTGTCATTTTTTTTGTCAGATTTACTCTTTTTTGCGCTGAAGACTTATTTCTAAATTGAATATCACCCATATTTGTTTGACATTCGGTTTCTTTAATTTTATCTCCTCCTTCTCAACTTCTTTATTAATCTTCATTTTTTGTCAGCAGCGCTTTCCTGAGAATACTTACGTTTTCTTTGTTTGGGAGTTGATTTTTATTATTGATTGACTCTACTTCTAATGTTGCTTCTTCAACACTTACCTTCATATATTCCTCATCTTGTTCGTCTTCTTCTTTCTCATTTTGACCTTCTGTATCTTTTTCTTTTTCCTCAGAATGAATATTAATGTCATTTTGAGGAAGATATAGACGGAGCGTCAGACTCGTCATCAGCATTTAAATAAAATGAATTTTTAGCTCTTTTAGCAAAAAAGTTTCGTTCGTATTACCCTTTTTCGGCACCAAATCCAAAATTATTTTATTTCTTTGTCATTATTTCCTAAAAAATTAAAAAAACTAAATTACTTATTAGTGTTATGAAACGCCTTTTTACTACATATCGTTTTCAATAATTTATATTTCAAGTTCATTACTTCTGTATATTGGATCGTTAAATTTGATCTATACAGGGTAAGTCAGAAGTTGATACAATAATTTGAGGAGGTGATTTTACAGGTTATTTAGAGTCTTTTGAACCCTATATTGCCTTATCCAAAAGTTATTAGTTTTGGAGATATTTGATTTTTTTAAGTTTTGGTTAAAAATCACGTCCAGGATTACATTTTTTAAAATTTCTCGAAAAGTATTAAGGATATTTAAACGATTCTTTTTTTATTAGTTAGTATACTTAGTGACACATGTCACGCAGTAATAGCTTTTCCAAAAAAGCTTTATAGGACGTCAGTACAACACTATAAAATTAATTTTTATTCGATGAGTTTGACGGCATGTTCAGTTCATCATGATTTTATTTTTTAATTTTATTATAAACTTTGCGTGCAAATTGTTTAAAAAACTTTCTTGATTTATTACCTTTAAAATGATGTATAATATGTCAAGAAAAACTTTTTATTTTTGATAGGAAATGTCACATTTGTAAGACACATACAGGTTTTAGTTTACGCTAGGATTAACAATTCCAGACAGGTAGTACGTGAAATAATGAGGGGTTGATGTATCATTTGTGTATAAACAATTACAGGTAATATTGAACTAATTACAGGTAATATTAAACTAATTACAAATAATATTGAACCAATTACAGGTAATTTGTTCTGGGATTATACAAATTAATCTTTTAGGTATTAGAAATTTTGTATAAATAAAGGCGAAATAAAAGTTCTATATTCATTCATGATGGCAACCTTTTCAAATGCTGAATATGCTGATATTATGTTTGTATATGGATTTTGTGATGGAAACGCTACCAGAGCTCGACGGGTTTATCAAGAAAGGTTCCCACATAGACGCGTGCCCAATGAAAGGGTATTCAGTACGACATACCGTCGTATTGCTGAAACCGGTAATGTTATACCAAGACCACGCATTGGAGCTCCTGAACTTAATGTAAATGTAGATAAAGACGTTCTAGAAAGATTTGAAGAAGATCCAACTACCAGCACAAGAAAAGTGGCTTCTGAGTTAGGTTTATCACAAAGCAAGGTTGCACGTGTAATTAGACGGTCAGGCCAACATGCATTTCATTATACACCTGTCCAGGGTCTGGAGGAAGCTGATCCCCAACGCAGAATTAGCTTTTGCAGATATTTATTAAATGCTGACATTGATCATCGCAATTTCTTGTCTAGAATTTTGTGGACTGACGAGTCTAAATTTAGTAGAGAAGGTATTACTAACTTTCACAATTTGCACTTCTGGGCACAGGATAATCCACATATGACACGACAATCGAGTTTCCAAAGAAAATTTAGTGTAAATGTTTGGATGGGTGTACTTGGCCGTACATTGATCGGTCCTCACTTTTTTACCAGACAATTTGAATGGTGAAGCTTATGAGGCATTTTTGAATAATGTTTTGCCAGAATTATTGAATGATGTTCCATTAGAAAATAGGGTTGAAATGATTTTCCAACACGATGGATGCCCAGCCCATTATAGGTTCGCTGTTCTAAATGAGAGGTTTCCAAATCGTTGGATTGGTAGAGGGGGACCGATATTATGGCCACCAAGGAGCCCTGATTTAACACCTTTAGATTTCTATGTGTGGGGGCACATGAAAGACGGTCTATGCAGTTGAAATAACCAACAGAGACCAGCTAATTGAACGAATACAAGACGCGGCAATACACTTAAGGGACAACTTGAATAATAGAATTACACGCAGTGAAATAAAAAAAAGGGCACGATATTGCATAAGAAATTATGGCGGATACTTTGAGAATCTACTGTAGGCTTTATCTTAGTTAGTTAAAAATATTTCAATAAATAAATGTTAACTTAACACTCTAGTATTTCACTCATTACCTGAAATTGTTAATCCCAGCCTAAACTGAAACCCGTATGTGTCTTACAAATGTGACATTTCCTATCAAAAAAAAATAGTTTTTCTTGACATATTATACATCATTTTAAAGGTTATAAATCAAGGAAGTTTTTTAAACAAGTTGCACGCAAAGTGTATAGTAAAATTTAAAAAAAAATCATGATGAACTTAACATGTCGTCAAAATTAGCGAATAAAAATTAATTTTATAGTGTTGTACTGACGTCCTATAAAGCTTTTTTGGAAAAGCTATTACTGCGTGATATGTGTCACTAAGTATACTAACTAATAAAAAAAGAATCGTTTAAATATCCTTAATACTTTTCGAGAAATTTTGAAAAATGTAATCCTGGACGTGATTTTTAACCAAAACTTAAAAAAATCAATTATCTCCAAAACTAATAACTTTTGGATAAGGCAATATAGGGTTCAAAAGACTCTAAATAACCTGTACAATCACCTCCTCAAATTAATGTATCTACTTCTGACTCGCCCTGTATAAACCGAGCGGCTGTTTATTTTAACACCATTATTTTTAATTATGGGTTGATTGACCATCTGATAGTTTCTAAGACGATTCATAAAGTATACAGAAATGCAAGTGACTTCTGTTTAAGAGTAGCGAAATTCGTATAACGAGGTGTTCTTTAAGAAAAATAATTACTTTTAATTATTAATTAAATTGAATAACATAACTTCAAATTATTACATTTGGTCAAACTAATCTATACTTATGTTTCTTAGTTAAATCTTTTAACTAATTTTCTAATTTTGATTACTGTGTCTTATAGTATAACTTGTATCTTTAATTTGAAATACATTTATAAAAGTTTATTATGACCGCGCCCCGAATGTTCAATAAAATATTATTCGAACTTTAATGTTCATATTTAAAATATAATTTTAAATCGCGGCACAGAAAATTCTAAGTCTCTATTACATACCTTAATTTCCATTTTTAAAAGTTAATATTCACGTATTATTTAAAAATTGTCAATCATTTATTTCAACAGTTAAATTTTCTGTCTCAAAAAATGCAAAGTTAATACAAGTCTTAACACTTATTTAAACAATCACTTTACACTAACTTAAAATTTTCGGAGACAAGTGTCACGTACAAGCTCACCAAATAATTGATCCATTTCTGCAAAAATTTTAGGTTTATATACCCTAAAATCTCATAAATCTGAATTTAATTGCTAAAATTGCAGTACCGACAAACAGAACTGTAGCGATTAATAACCACTAGTGTCATACTAAACTATTGCACAACTGACGCTTATTATCCTATATTTATTTTTTATTTATTTATTTATTATTTATGGCCTAAAGTACTGAGTTACCAACATCTAGGTCAACTTGAATATCAACTAAGTAGCGGTTCCTCAGTCGGCATCTCATTGTAGATAGATCAATTATTCGCCGCAAGTTAATTTATTACTGCTTAAAAATAGACTAACTATACAGAGCGTTACAAAAATACAAAAATTATACGCCAGTGCTTTTAAAGTAGTTCATATATTTCTGAAATAAAATACGACAGTTAATCCACTTAAAAAATTTTTTTTTACTAAAATGGATTTTAACGTGCGCACAAAATTTACAGACAGACATAGCATGATACAGACTGGCTGGCACACCGATAGACAGACGCCATTTTTTTGCTCAAAATCGACTTTTTGTGCATAAAGCTTCCAAAAATAAAATAAATCAAAATAGTTAAAATAATACACTAACTTAAAATTTGCGGAGACAAGTGTCACGTACAAGCTCACCAAATAACTGAACCATTTCTGCAAAAAATTTTAGGTTTATATACCCTAAAATCTCATAAATCTGAATTTAATTGCAATTTTAACAGTACCGACAAACAGAACTGTATCGATTAATAACCCCTAGTGTCATCCTAAATTATTAAAATTCGACACTAACTACTGCAGAACTGACGCTTATTATCCTATAATTATGGCCTAAAGTACTGAGACACCAAAATCTAGGTCAACTTGAATAAAAACTGGCTGGCACACCGATAGACAGACGCCATTTTTTTGCTCAAAATCGACTTTTTGTGCATAAAGCTTCCAAAAATATAAAAATAGGAAAAAATATATATTTTTGTAATTTGTTACAAAACGAACCCTGAAAGGCGCTTCGCGACCTCTTGAAAGACAAAACATGCTAAATGTTTTAGTTTAACTTTTTGTCCTAAAATAATTTTAGGACAAAAACCTAAACTTACATTTAGCATGTTTTGCCTAATTATTACAGACAGTGCACTGCAGTGTGAGAAAATAAAGAAAAAAGGTTTTAATTAATTTTAGATCAAACACTTTTTATGAGAAGGTTAATGGAATATATATTAAAAAAATAAATACATTTTAAGCAAAACTATTTTTAAAACAAACCGTTTCAGCATTTTTTGGTGGACAGCCAAATACACTTACCATGCTCATTATTAAAGTATTAAGTATTACATAATGGCCACATGTCTCATGTATCCATTCGTGGAGATAGCGAAGTAGAAAATACATAAAAACGAACTTAAAAAATTTTTTTTACAAAAAATACTTTTTCCTATTTTTGTCGTTTCTCCACGAGTTGTAGACAAAAGTTTTGATTTTTACCCAATCCAGATTATATAATAGTTCTTTATTTTTTTCAATAAATGCGGAAC
Organism: Brachypterus glaber; assembly: GCA_958510825.1. Lineage (NCBI taxonomy): Eukaryota > Metazoa > Arthropoda > Insecta > Coleoptera > Kateretidae > Brachypterus > Brachypterus glaber. The sequence goes on along the minus strand of OY294044.1, from coordinate 110,344,546 downwards.
ATTCCTCTTTTTTTGGTGTTTGTTTTTTGTTTTTAATGTCATCATCAAAATATGAACTTAATAGCTATTTTTGTTCTGGTGTCCATCTAACTCAAAAGTTTTTTTTTCGTTTTTTTTTTTTATGTAGCAGTGACAAAATGGGCTAGTAAGTTTTGTTACAAACTGTATTACATTTATTGTAATTTTTGGGGCTGAAAAACAGTAAATCCCCAAAATTACCCATCCATGGATATGCGTTGGAGCGTATATATCAGAGCTGTCACGGTCAAGTGGATTTGTGACATTGTTTTCCTATGAAAGCCTATTTACTATGTTTTTGGTTTATTAAGACTTTGTGGTAGTACTTACTTTGACTTTTTAAAGGTCAATAAGTCACACATTATGTATTTTCTTGTATTTTTGGTGATTAACGACCATGAAATCGTTGTCCATAACTTTTTGATGCTATAGGCATATTTGTTGATATTTGTAAACATAACCTCACATTAAAAGGATATGAATTTAGATTTTAGTAGAATAAATATTAATTCTCACTATTTTCACTAGTTAGCTTGTAATTGTTTAACTTTTAACAATTATTATTGACTGATTGTAAATAATTCAAATTATTTTCCTTTGACAGAATGACATTTGTAGTCAGTGTTACCAACCCTAGAGTTTAAATGTAATACTTCTTATTTTATTAATTACAATGTTTTTGTAAAATGTATTACAACTTTAATTTAATAAGGATTACTTGATACTAGAACTGATTTATTAGAATAATAGATTACCTTTTTTTTAACAATTTTGGACCCAACTAGTCAAATTGGTGTCTAAGGTACCGTATCGCCTACCTTAATTTTAATCAAATAATTAATTATTATTAAACTATTGGCTTCTATTTTGGTTTTTGTTGATTGTTTATTGAACTATCGTTGAAATTAAATATTAGATTATTTGTTTTAAAGTAAAAATATTCGATTTGCGCAGAAGTTGATCACTACTAGCGCCATGACCGACTTAACAGCGGGAGACGAAACTAAGCGCCTTTTCCGTTGCTACCCTGACCTACATAACTTGTGTTTTTAAGAAAGCGGCTGGTATTATTTAAACTGGTATGTTAATTTTAATTATTTTGGAGATAAAATATATAGAACTGTTTTCTCATTATTTAGGCCGCATCCTATGCATACATGATTTAGTGTAATTTGCTTTAATATGTGGAATTTTTGAACATACAAGTACGTCCTACATGATACACTGAAAAAGAACATGGCCACGTGTTGATTTGGATTGATATCTACCTTTATTATACTTATCATCGATGAAATTTGTGTGAATATCCTAAGGAACGAGCAGATTAAGATTCCTCGACGGTTCTAGACCATTTTTGAGCAGGATTTTCTACGACCGACCACCAGGATACCAAAATAAGGTGATTTCTTTCCATAACATTTTTTAATGGCCAAGTTTTGAATTTAAACTCATTTTTCCGAAGTAAATTTTAATATTAATTATGGGTGTTTATTAAATATCCCTGTTTCATCTGTAAATTTAGGTATTCATTCAGTAACCCCTTTTTTAAATGTAAATTGTGGGTATTCGTTATAATATTTTTATTGTATTCATTAATCATAATAATGGGTATTTGTTAAATAATCCCAATTTAAATTTCAATTGTGGGTATTCATTAAAAAAACCCCTATTATAAACATAAATTGTGGGTATTCTATGTAAATTAAATTTCAATTACAATCATTATATATATTAAGTAAAATTTAATAACATTTTTTATTTCAACAGCCATTATTTCCCTATTCGGTGAACAAACTAATCAGATAAAATACGTTGCAATCATCCCGAGCAATTACACCTTATTATTACAAAAAAAAGAGATCCCAAAATTACCCCACCCCCCGAAGTAGTCTCGTAGCTCCCCTGAAATCACTAGTCTGTGTGCAGTACCACGATATAAGGTCACTGTGTTTAGAGTTGTAACATACCACCACTATTTCTCATTAGAATAGAGTGTGGTTGCGGCAAGTCTACACTTTGGTTGGTCTCATTAATCAGCCAAGGTAACACACATCTTTTTCGTGGCAGAGCCTATAAAAGACCAAAAAAGAGGGGCCTAAATAAATAGGTAAATCCCCCTAGTTATAAGTCGGCTGTATAACACAGTTTCTAAAATATAAAACATGTGATTCCCCTAATTGTAGTTGTAATATACTAGGTATAAAAAATAACGAGATGATTTGCAGTATATCACAGAGATTTATTAATTAATAAAGGTAATCTAATTATGTACAATGAACTTGTTATGCCTATGACTGTAGGACGTAGAATGGCGGTCGGTCACGTCCACTTCTCCGGGGTCGCATTATCGGGTGGGGGTTCCACGTCCTCAACTCCTGCGCATGTCCAAATGGTTCATCACCATCACACCTCCTTGGTGAATAATCTGTGGACCATCAAAATAATAACTAAAGGTTATTTAACAATTTTAATACTTTTGTAAACTTTTCTGTAAACAGTTTATTTTTGTAGTTAAATAAAATTTTTTTTTATTTACAAAAGTTTATTTAGGAACCTAAATGTTTATGTACTTTTTTTTTTTTTTTTTTAATTTTTAAAACAAGTGTAATATATTATTATGTAATAAAATTACAAAACATTTATTTTCCTTTAACATTTTATTTCTTGTGTGAACATCCATTAATTTTCCCAAGTATTCTTTTGTAATAATAACTCTGTTTAAAATAAAGTTTATTATTATTTAAATATTGTTTGTTTGAAATCCTTTCCTCCAATACAATTTTTTTTGTAAAAAATATTTAAACATTCAAATAGTTCTTTTTGTGTAAATTAAGCTAAGTGCCACAAATGCGATTTTTGGCAAATCAAGCTAACTGCCACAAAATACTTATTTGCATAAAACAAGCTAAATCCAAATGATATTTGTTTAAAAGATCAAACAAATTTTTAATAAATATTCGCCTCGAAATTTAAGAATAAAATAAAGAAATATCATTTTGTCTACCCCAAATAACATCATATATTATTTAGTTTATACAAAATAACCTTTTATATACAAAAATTATGTTTTACGTCTTTTTAATCATATTGACCCAAAACATAGTCCTTGTATTTACCTGGAGTCTTGACCGTCCTAGTTCTAGTCCTATTTTTATATACATTTTCAGTCTTACTCTCTTTTTGGGTTCTGCTGCCTGTATTCTCTTCCAAAATGCTTTTTCGGTCGTTACTGTTTTTAGCAGTAGCGGCTGTCGTTGGTGGTACTTCCTGATATTGCGTGGAAGGACCTGGGGGAGTCAGTTGATCCGTATCCCGGTTTCCTGGTTCTGGAAGAGGTGTCACTTGTCTTGACAGATTAGGCATTTCTTCTTCCGACAGTTCTGGATCATTTTGCGGTGTTTCGGTTTGGTTTGGCAAAATTTGTAGATCCAGTGGTTCTGGGCTGGTTTCCCGTGTGTTTTCCTGGCTAGGTGTGTTTTGGAGCTGATGAGGCTGGAATGGCGTGGAATATCGGTTCTCAGGTCTCGATGACGTCGTGATTGGCACCTTCACCATATCCTCCTCTCTTCTTATTATTTGATTTATGTGTCTTTTCCACATCTGTCCATTTTCTAACCTACAAATATATACAGAATTACCTATTTTTTTGGTTACCGTTGCTTTTATCCATTTCCTCTTGTTTGTAGTTCTGTAGTCGGTCAGCATAACCTTTTCTCCTATTTGCAAAGTTCTTTTTCCTCCACCATGGTAAAATTTTTGCGTTTCTTGAGCCTTTCTATGCTTTTCTGGTACTGCAGCATCCTTTTCCTCTAAATCCGGATTTTCCTTTAATATTTCCATTCTGGTTCTCAGCTGTCTCTTCTGCATTAGTTGAGCTGGAGTTTCTTTGGTGCTGCAGTGCTGTGTGGTTCTATAGGAAAACAGAAATTCAGAGATTAATATGTTCATGGATTTACCTTTATTTCTGGGGTCTGCCAGTCTGCTACGGATGTTCCTCTTAAACGTTTTTACGGCGTTCTCGGCTGCTCCATTGCTAGCGGGATTTGCTACGGGAGAAGTTATATGTTTTATAGCATTTCTCCTGAAAAAGCTTTGAACATTACTTGCCCGGAACTGACTGGCATTGTCAGACACTACCGTTTCCATTAGGCCCCATCTTGAACATGCTTCTTTAATTTTTTCTTCTGTTTCCAGCGATGTCATGTTTTTTACTATAAATACTTCCATCCATTTGGAGTACGCATCCACCATAACTAGAAACATATGTTTATTTATTGGGCCACAAAAATCCATGTTTACGCGTTTCCATGGTGCTGTTTCTACGTTCCAAGGTGTCAATTCGTTTTTTGGTGGTAAAGATTGCTGTTCCAGACAATATTGGCATTGTCTACAGACTCGCTCGATGTCCTTGTCAATGTCTGGCCATTAAATATAGGACCTTGCAATGCTTTTAGTCCTTACCATTCCAAAATGATGGTGGTGGAGCTCCTCTAGCAACGATTTTCTTAAAGATGTTGGTATTACCAAACGCTGTCCCAATAATATAATGTTTTTTTCAATGGAAAATTCATTTCTTCGGTTTCTAAATGGAATTAAATGTTTTTCTACCTTATCTGGCCATTTATCTCTTCTTATGAAGTTCCTGATTTTCTTCAAATCTTCATCTTTTTCTGTTTCCTCTTGAATTTTCTTATTATTTATTGGCCAATCTTCCATTTCTTCAGTATAGTTTATATATAACCCTCTATCCTCCTGGATATAATTTATTTTCACGGGTGCTCGACTATAAAAATCAGCTATACTGTTACTTTGTCCTTTTATGAACTGGATGGTGTAATCGAAACTTGATAAATATGCGGCCCATCTTTGTAATCTACTCGCATACGTGACTGGCAACTTCTTGTTCTCTTTGAACAAGCCGACAATGGTTTTTGCGTCACTTTTAATGGTGAAAGTTATACCTGTCAAGTACTGATAGAATTTTTGCACCGACCAGTACACTGCCAGACCTTCTAAATGCGAAATAGGATAATTACTTTCTGAAACCGTCAACGTCCTGGATACACAGGCTACCATTCTTTCTGATCCATCTTTCATTTTATGTGCCAAGATTCCTGATATGCCTTTTTGAGATGCGTCTGTGATAAGAATCACCGGGAACTCCTCAGGATTAAAATGGACCAAAACGGTATCAGATGCTAGAATCTTCTTTACTTCCGTATATGCCTTATCACAGTCTTCGTTCCATCCTTCATTGTTATCTTTTTTTAACAACTCGTAAATTGGTTTTAATATTTTGACGGAGTTTGGAATAAACCTTCCATAATGGTTTATCATACCCAAAAATGATCTAACTTCCGTAATATTTGTTGGTTTTGGAGCTTTTAATATTGCTTCTACGCGTTTTTCTGTTTTTCTTAGGCCCTCAGCGCTGATCTTATGTCCCAGATACTCTACGCTGTCTTTGAAGTATACACACTTTTCTTCATTTACTGTTAGGCCTGCTGCACGGAGTCTTTCCAAAACCTGGTTCAAAATCTGCAAATGCTCAGAATCTGATCTACCTGAAATTATAATATCATCCAAAAAATTCACACAAAAGTCAATACCTGCCAGAAGTTCCTCAATGTGCTTCTGGAAGACATGACTTGCAATTTTTATGCCAAAGGGGAGACGGTTACATTTGTACAAACCTCTAGGTGTCGCCCACGTCAATATCCTGCTAGACTCTTCGTCTACTTCAAACTGCAGGTATGCTTTTGATAGATCTAACTTCGTGAACTTTTTCCCTCCGCGCAGCTTTTCAAAAATTTCCTCTATCCGTGGTAGCGGGTACTGTGTATCCATGAGGTGACGGTTTACAGTTGATTTATAGTCTGAACAGACCCTTAATTCTCCATTTTCCTTGGTGATAATTACCAATGGTGTGGCCCAGGATGACGTAGGGATGCTGGTGATGATGCCTTGCCTCTCAAGATTATCCAACTCCTCATCCAGCTTCTTTCTATACGCCAACGGCACGTTTCTAGCCTTTAGAAACACCGGAACTGTATTTTCCTTTAAATGCAGTTTTATTTTTGCCAACTTAAACCTTCCTAGATCCTTTGAAAATACCTCTGGATACTTTTCCACTAACTCCTTTCGACCCCTCCACTCCGATGAAGTTTTCACTAAATTTATCATTTCCATTTTCATTTTGAATTGGTCCATAAAATTCCGTCCGAGAATACAGGCACCTGCCCCCTGTACAACATAAAATTTAATTAAATTAGATACCTTATTATAATTTACATACGTAACAAAATAACCTCTTGGTTTAAATAATGAGCTATTATATGCTTTGAAAGTAACATTGTCGTTATGCAATTTATGATGCGTAAAATATTTTAAATACGTGTCTAAATTCATTGCAGATACTGCCGATCCAGTATCCAAATCAAAAAAAATCTCTTTATTATCAATTGTTACTTCAATGCAAAATTCATTTAAGTTTTTATTTACGTTTTTTAACATAAAAATAGCCTCATTATTTAAATCCGAATTACAATTAAAATTCTTTGGGACATCACGATTAAAATTTTTGTTTACAGATATTTTTGGGACATTACATTTAAAATTTTTAAAATTAGATTCTACGCCTATGGTCCAACACTTTTCAATGTTATCATCAACATTTTTTTTTTCTACGAAGTTCACATTTCTGTTTTTGCAAGCCCTTGCTAAATGACCTTTCATCTTACAATTTGAACATTGATAATTAGAATATTTACACTTACTTGAATTGTGAAATTTATTATTACATCTAGAACAACCTTTGTTTTTATCCTTTGACACCTGGGATGATGACGTCTGTTTGACAGCGGCATCCATCTTTGTTAACTTCCTCCCTGCCGGAACTTGCGACGAGTGGTACTGCCCTCTGCCGACATGATGGCGGGAACTTTGAAATTTGCCGTTGCGCTGGTTGTGAACAAAATGGACGTCTTTCGTGTCATACGTATCTCTCTCCCTGCTCTTCGCTAGCTCGATGATCTTCTCCAGTGTCGTCTCGTCAGGTTCTTCACAAATTCTTTCAAAAATCTTCCCTTTTCTCAAACCAGTGATAAATTTTAGCTTTAAAACCGTTTTTAAATTTGCCTCAAATTTACATTCTGAAGCGGCATTACATAGGCGTGCATAAAATTCTGCAACGCTTTCGTTTTCTTCCTGCATAATATCCATAAAATTACGCCTTTCTTTCCAAATAATTACTTTTTTGCTGAAGTGTTCGCTCATAAGGCTTACAACTTCCTCAAATGTTTTTTCTGAAGGATTTACGGGAAAAGCAAGATCTCTACAAAGTTTGTACGTACTTGTTCCTATAAGACTCAGCAATGTTGGAACTCGTAACTCATCTTTAATTGCATTTGCCTTGAAATAGTGTTGCAATCGCTCGCAGTAGATAGTCCAGTCTTGAGTTTCCGCGCTAAATTCCTCCATCTTCATGCTTATGCCGGCCATTTTCTTGGGCGTTTCCCAGAACACTTATCACTGATTTTTAAGGGGTTTCCGCGTATTTCCGTTCGAATATTTTCGTCGCCAACTTTGTAATATACTAGGTATAAAAAATAACGAGATGATTTGCAGTATATCACAGAGATTTATTAATTAATAAAGGTAATCTAATTATGTACAATGAACTTGTTATGCCTATGACTGTAGGACGTAGAATGGCGGTCGGTCACGTCCACTTCTCCGGGGTCGCATTATCGGGTGGGGGTTCCACGTCCTCAACTCCTGCGCATGTCCAAATGGTTCATCACCATCACAGTAGTTGAATCCCCAGTGTCTAAATAACACAGTACCTTGGAATTAGAAAAAACAGGTGGTTCCCCTAGTCATAGGTGAATCCCCCAATCGTTAATCATTCTTTTTTGTTATATTTCCGAACCCGTAGCAAAATTATTTGTAAAGGTACTTACTCTCAATTACACTAGACATCTGGTTAATTGTGTATTGTAGCTTTCTTAGTTTTCTTTGGATTTCCTTTACTTCCAATTTTCTCTTCGGTGCCATTTTTGTTATAATACGAAGCACATAAAAAACACCAGTGTAACGCTCAACACTAAACGCAAGAATGAAGGAATGTGAGCTGGGGTTCTGGGCAGGGGACTTTTTCGGGGAATAACCCTTCTTTAAGATACATACAAAAATAAAACTATATTTATATAAACTAAAGTATATTTTAAGAGACATACGAAAATTTAACCTTTTTTGTGTAAACTCAGCATTGTATCCAAAAAGATACATCGTTTATTTCAAACCTGTAGCATTCATTTAGTTCTAAATTCTGGAAATATTTGTGTGATATAATATAACTAGGTATTGTGGCTATATTTGCAAGCTTTAATATAGGCGGGGCATTTTATTGTTATTTTGATGGAGGAAGGTAATCTTTATAATAAATTATTATGATCTAATGGGCGCCATCTAGAGTCAGATTAAAAAAAACGTAAATGTAAGCATAATACTCTAGATTATTCACTTACTAACATAAGTATACAAGAGAACTTGGGAAATAGGGTAGTTTAGTCCACGCGTAACATACAGAAAATCTAATCAAAATACTTAAAATAAAAGTTAAGCTACACTATTTCCTAGCGGTAGAATGGAATTATTACGCACGCACAGGGTGTGCGTGTTTCGTACTGGGTGTGCGCTATAGGTTTAAGTAGATTACAATATTTAATTGTTGATAATTAGTTCATACATTATGCAAAATGTTAATTAAAAAATATATGAAACGTTTACCCAAGCAGGTAAAGTATACGTAGTCACGTATAGTTGAATCAAAAAAATATAATTACGTTGGGAATAATCTAATACCTAAATATAGGACACTTAAGTTAAAAAAGTCTCAAAAAATGCAAAATTAATACAAGTCTTAACACTTACATTATTAAAACAATCACTTTACACTAACTTAAAATTTGCGGAGACAAGTGTCACGTACAAGCTCACCAAATAACTGAACCATTTCTGCAAAAAATTTTAGGTTTATATACCCTAAAATCTCATAAATCTGAATTTAATTGCAATTTTAACAGTACCGACAAACAGAACTGTATCGATTAATAACCACTAGTGTCATCCTAAATTATTAAAATTCGACACTAACTACTGCAGAACTGACGCTTATTATCCTATAATTATGGCCTAAAGTACTGAGACACCAAAATCTAGGTCAACTTGAATAAAAACTAAGTAGCGGTTCCTCAGTCTGCATCTCATTCTAGATAAATCAAGTATATATGAGATTAATCTAACACCTTAATCTAGGTCACTTAACTTTTAAATGGTGTTAGGTAAGGATGCCAACATGAAGTCGCTACCAGGGTAAAATACTAGGTGCTCGCGAAATATCCATACTGATGACTACTCCAAGAATCTGTATACCTCTGTAGATATGATAGATTTATATAGATGTAAAAAATTGGTAGGTACTAGACTGGTTTCATTTAGGCTGATGTTGCATGCCCCAAAGAATTAGTTACAAGTTCTCCATAGAGAAATTTAGTTTCATTGTAATTACTATTTAAATATCTTCAAGATATTTGTATAAATTGCCGATGCGGCTTATTTAAAAGTACGCCGTAAAAAGTGACGCATTATTCCGAAAAGAAGAGAAGTTAGCCCCAGTCTATTACCTAGTTACTTCAGTGTAGCCAACACAGAATTGAAGCTCAAATTTTATCGATAAATATTCAGATAAATTAGATTTGTTTACTTTAAATAACAATAAATACTCAAATTAGATCCTCTTGCAACAAAAACAAATCTAATATATACTTAAATCAAGTTCTTTGTCTCTTCTCTCTCACTTTAGATCTGTGGTTTGAGCTGCCAGGGCTATCCAACAAGTCCCTGTCGGTTTCACTTAAACGAAATGGACCGTCTGGTTTGTACCATGCCTTTCACTATGTTGCAACGAAGTTATCCTCTCGCTGTGAAAAGTTTTCTCTGATGATTTCTTTCTTTTGAAACACAATCACAATATACTTTTTATAGTCATTAAAGTTTAATGTTTGATTTATTAAGAAAGTTAGTTAATATGAAAGCTATATCGGAGGATATATATATTTAAATAGAAGGTCATGCATACAATAAGGATGATTAGCTTTTATGTTTTTATGTAACTGGTCATGTAGGCATTTAATATTTATTTCTTAAATCAAGTTCTTGAACTAAAATGCAAAAGTTTGAAGTTGGCAACACTGTGTAAAAGAATTAACGAAATACTAGACAACAGTTATGCGATAAAACATTTATTAATACTAATAGAATGTGTCACACAGAAACATTCTAACCAAAATATAAATAATTTATGAAAATAGTATTCTAAAAAGTTACTAAAAGTTTGTGCGCTAGGCAACACTACCTAAGTTTTCTGCTAAAATACTAAAATTTAATAAACAATTATGTTATTTGGGTGAATTCCATCATGTGGGAGTGATAGATATGGTAGATACAAATTGAAAATAAGGTCCTATTCTCCCAAGTGTTTTTTATTAAGCTACCCGGGTTTCGTTAGTCTAGGCTAACATCATTCAGGCTTTTGCTTTAATAGATACTGTGAACGCACATTCCTTTCAAATATACACGTAAATAACATAAAAATAATAAATACTAGGACATTTAAAATCTTAAAAACGTGATAGAAAATCTAGCGGAAATGTCAAATTAACGAAACCCGGGTAGCTTAATAAAAAACACTTGGGAGAACAGGACCTTATTTTCAATTTGTATCTACCAAAACAATTATGTATCTGAAACATTGTTTGTAATGCTAGAATGTGATTTGCGGAAACATTCTAAGATTACAACAATATATAAATGAATTTAAAAATATCATATCAAAAATGTATAGTTTTCCAGTTGATAACATTTCTTGTCAGATTTGTATGATAAATACTGATGAAAACAAATCTGGTGAAATAAAACCAAATGGACTATATATTAGGTGACCATGATTAAAAACAAAAAGTATATAATAATATTATTTTTTTTTTTTTTTGGATGGAAACATCAATTTGATTTAAAAATGTATTGGATTCCACACGTTGAGGAGTAGAAAATGTATTTTCTTGCGTAGGACTGTAATGAGGAGTAACCAGAGAGGAACAAGATCCTAAATTTGAACCAAAATTCGATTCTAACATGGAGCTTCTAAATGATATAGTATCATCTTCTTGACTAATTGGAGATTTTTTTCTAAACGGATTGCGTTCAAAAATTTCCGAATCGGTCGATTCGAATGTATCATTAATAGTGAGAGGACTGAAAGGAGGAGTAGTTACTCGGGAAGAATTTGCTTTATCTGATCCTCCTGGAGTAGAGAATTGATAAGAATAACCTTCATCCGGATTTTTCGGAGTAAAGACTAGAGAAGAATTTTCTTCATCTGATTTCCTGGGAGTAGAATGTGGAGAATTTTCTTCATCTGATTTCCTGGGAGTAGAATGTGGAGAATTTTCTTCATCTGATTTCCTGGGAGTAGAACAAGTATGAGAATGTGAATGTGGAGAATTTCCTTCATTTGATTTCCTGGGAGTAGGAAGAGTTTGAGAATGAGAATGTGGAGAATTTCCTTCATTTGATTTCCTGGGAGTAGGAAGAGTTTGAGAATGTGAATGTGGAGAATGAGAATGTGGAGAATTTCCTTCATTTGATTTCCTGGGAGTATGATGTGGAGAATTATCTTCAAATCCTTTAATAATTTTATTATAAAGAAATTCTTTATATTTATTTTCTTCTACTAAATCTACCACAAGTGTAGGATTTTGTGGAACGGATCTCATATCGTCAACAGAACATAAAATATCAAATCTATGAAAGTTACTAATTGTAATTATTTGTTCCAGATTTAAATCATCAGTATTAATTTGTAATTGAATACAAGCATCTAAAAGACGAACGTTTTCTTCATTATTATAACTTGCAATAGTTTTAAAATTTGAAGTGGTATTAATATATAAATAATGTAAAAGAATATCAGTATGATATAAGATACATGTTAAGTACCTATCTATGTATCTAGTAATATTACGTTTGGACCGTGAATGGAAACCAGGAACAATTTTTAACATTGAATATCTCAATTTTTTATGAAGTGACGTTGTATTTCTACGTCCATTATCAATTGTTTTTACAATATCATTTATTGTAATAAATTGTAAAACCATATCAAAGTGGCATACTCGATGTACTTTTGCTATAAGTTCCAATACACCATAACCATTGTTCAACTGACAAGTTTTACAATTTCTGAAAAAAAATTGTTATTATTAATATTAAAATTATAATAATTATGAAAGTATATGAAAAAAAATTATTATTTAGATACTTTTTAAAATATAAAATAAAATTCATGTCGATAGATGTCGACGCGCTGACGCGCTGTTTTAAAAACAAAAAACAGCTGAACCTACCAACCAACAAAACATCCAACGATTAACGTAAACCAACGAGAATTTTTTTTTTTCAGCTTTTTTTGTGACCAAATGTATGGAAAATTGACGATTTTGACCATCTCTCAGATTTTTTTTAAAAAATTCATGTCGATAGATCTCGACGCGCTGATTCCAAATATATATGCATATAATACCTTCAGATTAATATTTTGAAAAATACAAGCGATATAAGATCGGAAAATCCCATGCCGATTGTAGCGGTCGCGAAGAAAAATTCTAACTTCCGAAGGAAAAGAGCTAGCGACTCGCGGTTTGCACCAATCTGTTTAAAAAAGATGAATTAATAACATACTAAAATTTCAAGTCCCTAGCTTTATTGAAAAAAATTTTACGAAGCGGGAAAAATGCCTCTCTAAAAAGGCCTCCTTTTTTTTTTAATAATTTTCAAAGTGACGACAAATTTTTTTCAATAAAGATAGGGACTTGAAATTTTAGTATGTTATTAATTCATCTTTTTTAAACAGATTGGTGCAAACCGCGAGTCGCTAGCTCTTTTCATTCGGAAGTTAGAATTTTTCTTCGCGACCGATGCAAAAAAAAAAATTTTCGCATTTTTTTTCGCCTTTCAGCCGACGTACAGGATAAACTATTAATCTGAAGGTATTATATGCATATATATTTGGAATCAGCGCGTCGAGATCTATCGACATGAATTTTTTAAAAAAAATCTGAGAGATGGTCAAAATCGGCTTTTTTTGTGACCAAATGTATGGAAAATTGACGATTTTGACCATCTCTCAGATTTTTTTTAAAAAATTCATGTCGATAGATCTCGACGCGCTAATTCCAAATATATATGCATATAATACCTTCAGATTAATATTTTGAAAAATACAAGCGATATAAGATCGGAAAATCCCATGCCGATTGTAGCGGTCGCGAAGAAAAATTCTAACTTCCGAAGGAAAAGAGCTAGCGACTCGCGGTTTGCACCAATCTGTTTAAAAAAGATGAATTAATAACATACTAAAATTTCAAGTCCCTAGCTTTATTGAAAAAAATCTTACGAAGCGGGAAAAATGAGTCTCCAAAAAGGAAAAAATTATTTTTTTTAAGGTTTATTCAGTAAAGATATGAACTTAAAATTATAGTTATAGATATATCATGTCATCGGTCTGTGACATTAGCAGGTCATTTTCACGTCAAATTGACGAGGTAAGTCACCAGATTATGACGTAATTTTGACGAGGCTCTGCGGACTGGGAACCGAAAAACTGTCACTCAGTATCATGATCAACTGCAGTTGATTCTGGATGAGACGAATTTGAATTTGAACTTGAATCTCAATGAGATAATGAAGATTCAGAGTTTCTATCGTTGATGACCTTTTCTGTTGCTTCTTTCTTTTTCGCCATGGAATTTTTCTTCCTTTTCAACCTTTGTTTGATCCCGAATAACTTCTTTCAAATCCTGCAGTGATTTGAAAGGCAGTACCATGCCTCACAACCCCACTTATATTGTATATTGTATATATTGTAGTATTAAGCAATACTATATCAGATCTGATAGTTTACAATGATAAAAATATTGAAATAAAAGAATTTTAAATGTAAAATTATGCTTTCAAAAGTTTTCAGAAAGAGTACTTGGCTGGTTTCTGCAAAGTCCATGAGGAATAAATTCCATCGTCTCAATCTGTGCAAGTCTCCCCTATGTTCAAGCAGTTTCACCATGGGTTATACGTTGATACATTCATTTCTCAAATGAAAGAAGAAAAAATAAGCTGTCCCATCTACTTTGGAAAAATCATCTTCATCCAGGATAAAATGTACTTTTGAAAATGTTGTCCGGGATATAATATACTTTTGAAAATTATGTCCAATGTCTGCTAGACGGTTACACAGAATTTATCTATGCCGAAAATTACAGAACCATGTTCCAACAGAACATCACTCCATGCGGAGAACTTGTGTATCCAATATACAAAAATAAACTTCAACCTAAATTACGTTTAAGCTGACAGGTCACGAATATGTGTACCATCGTACATCCCTAAACGTGTAAGCGTAGAAATAGAAATAGAAACCCTCTATTCCTAGCCAACAAATATACACAGAAAAAAAGGATATCTTGAACCAAGGCCGCCATGGCTTTCGATATGTTCAACGCCATGACTGTCTTGGATCAAGTCCGCCGTGATGTTGGCGTTTGACGTTCTAGATTTAAGGACTTTATCCAAGATCATATTATCTTACACCAAGTCTTGGTTTAAGATAATATAATCTTGAATGAAAAGAATTATAATCTTGATTTAAGATTATGATTCTCTTGATTCAAGATCATATTATCTTAAACCAAGACTTGGCGTAAGACAATATGATCTTGGATAAAGATAATATGTTGTTGAATTGAATTTCTCACTGTAATAGAAGCAGTATTGGGGTTTTCGAGACCCCACAGTCAGGTTCCAGGGTTAATAGAATGGTAAATATTTTGAAAAAAATTCCCACACATGTATATTATTTCGCACGCCTGAAATGAAATATGATACTTTCTTAATCTGTTAATCGTGTGAAATTTGGTTTCATAGGTGGTCGTAGGAAAAAGCACTTGTTTTTGAAGAAAAACTTATTGCAACGCCATTGCAAAATGGCGCTTATAGGTATAAATTATTTAAATGTTTTAAGTAAATTTGAAAATCCCCATCGTTTGAGGGTAACAGATACAAATTCGTCCATTTTAAAGCAGATAAAAACAATGATACACCTTTAAAGACAACTGACGGCAAAAAAAAACAAACCTAACTTCTCTCCCGCGCATATCTTGAACTGCTACGCAAATTGTCTGCCAGCCAACAATAACAACTGGCGAGTCTACTGTTTATCTACGTGGGGTGAGGCCGGCAAACTCTACCGTAAGACAACAGGGGCTTTGAGTCAAGATATTAACTCTTGGTTCTCTGTTACTATTTTAAATGTCATGCATTTAAGAAAAAAATCCTTGACACAAGGATTTTTCTACCAAGAGAATAATTAAAGGAAACCAAAGTCACAGATAATCTTAAACCGAGGATACATGATCTTAAAAGAAGTTTATTATCTTCTGTCAAGATAACCTTTTTTTCTTTGTACTAGATTTATTCTAACATGATATTAATGTAATTCCATTCTTGTCTACCACATATAATAATGAGATCTATGATTGAAAGTATTTTTTTTCTATTTTCCAATATTTTCTTTATTTTTTAGCGCCAGTAGGAAATTATCTGCGAATTCTATTGATTTTTGGTGGTATTTTGTCAATTCATGCTCTTTAATTGTTCTAACGCATTTTTAAATCTATTGAAGGGTTTCGTTACTAAACATCCTAATTTTTGTGCGGTTTCTTGAGCGAAAATGACGCAAAACTTACAAAGCCCTCCTTCTTCTATTTTGGTGTATAAAAGCCATGGAAAGCGGTGAAGCCAAGAAATTTGAAAAACTCGTTTTTTTTTTCCTAAAAAAATTCACCAAATTAATTAATTAATATTTATTGTTTTTATGGCAGAACCCGAATCTGTAAAAAAAATTGTTTTATCGTGTTTTCGAGATATTAGGCTGCTTTTCAGGGAAAACATTTTTTTTTTAATGGGAAGGGGGTCGTGCGATAAATAATTTTATAGCTTATTAAATTCTGTTTTTGACCATATAATTTAAAAAAAATTATATATTTTTTTTGTGTTGAATTTATTTTTTTGTTTAAAAATGCGATTTTCCTGTTTTTTTTTTTTATTTATTTAATTCATTTACGTATATAGTATATGTGTTTTTATTATGAAATTAATCATTAAACAAATATAGGTCGTTTTTTTTTTAAAGAAATTCTTATGAAATTTTCCATTTTTAACACTTTTTAAACCCCTTAAAAATTCTGAAAAAAATAAAAAATGTATGGTCAAATAGAGAACTTTATTAGCAAATATTTTACTTGAACTATTTTTTTTTTAAATAGCCTCCCGTATGAAGTGATACCGTACGTCTATGTGTTTAGACCTTCTGTTACATACAGGGTTTAAAGCAAACTTTTGTGCGCTTTGATTATCGTTAAAAACTGTGATACATTTAAAAGTACCCAATAGCTCGGATAACAAACTTTGAAAGCAAATGGCTTTACTGAAAGAAATTACATTGAAAAGGTGTAAAAAATATACTCTGTGTAAATTTTACACCTTTATATAAATGTAGATCAACATTGATGTGACACTACACACGTGAGGTGATTTTGACCTAGAGTGTGTATTTTTACATCCATAACTTCTGCAACAATACACCCGAAGTGTAAAAATCACACTTCTGATGTAAAAGCCAGCCAGTCGCGGGCGTTAGGCTAGTCACGTGACTCGAGAAGCCAGAATTCCTGCATCATCAAGTCTGGTGGCTGTCGACCATTATAATTGTTTACGTTTGTAAGAGCGTACGTATAATTTTGTGTGTGCTAGATTTTTCAAAGAAATAATTGGTAAGTGTTGATTAAAAGTAAATATTAAAAAAGTGTGATGAATACAATATCCTTAAAACATACATTTTATAATATTTTACTTATTTAGGCGGTAACACTGGCCTGCAAATTTTGAGTTGTTAAGACTTGTGTATGTTTTCTGTTTCTATTTTATATTGGTACTTTTTGTAGCGCTGATAACGAATATGGGTCAGAATCATATTTACTACTTTCTTGTCCCCACCCTAAAAAATAGTTCAAATTTTTTTTAAAAGAATCTTACATATTCTAGTACTACTCAAATGGTTTTATTTCAAAACTTAAAATACAGTGTAATAAATATTTTATTTTGAGAGAAAATATTGGTTTAATAGTAATTTTTATCGAAATTTTGTTGTCCCCAGCAACATTTATATACATTTATATACGTATTTATTTTATGTGTACAAACTGTTGCATTATATTTACTTCTTTCTAATTATTTTTTAAAAGACACTTAATAGTGCTATTATTTTATAAACTAAGCAAAGCTTTTGAGATCCAACAAAAAAAGTTGGTATCAATAATAAGTTTGTCCCAAAAAATTGATGTCCATCTACGTGGCAAAACGTAGTCGTTTATTACATTACAGTGAAATGTTTTATCACATATGTCATTATGCCCAAATAAACCCTATTTATTAAGTACTTAAATGTTAATGTTATTTTTCTTTTAATAACCCCGCTTTTTTTATTGGGGAGGAATTTTCGAAAAAATTCACCGTGGTTACAGTTTTTTTCTTGTGATCCAATGTTGTGATAAAATTTTTAGAAAAATAAAATTTCAAAAGGACACGTGTATCCGCCATGTTGTCATGTAAAATTACATGTATCAAATGAAACGTAATTTAAAATATGTTAACTATAAGTTTGTAGTAATTTTATTATAGGGTTGTTAAATTTGTTGAATTTGTTAAATTTGTTGAATTTGTTGAATTTGTTGTAAGTTGGTTGTAAATTAGTGGTAAATTAGTTAAATTTGTTGAACTTGTTAAACTTGTTAAACTTGTTGGTCTAAAAATGAAATTAAACAAAATCAGATTAATTTTGAACTAATTAAAAGAATATAAATGTCCTACCTTAGATGTTAGGTGACCATAAGAATTAAATTTGAGAAAACCATGCTCTTTCGATAAAATCTTGTGTGAAAAAGGACTATTCAACGGAAAAGAGTTAATTCATATAAATCCGGTCATGCGCAAACAAGCTTATTTGAGTTTTCAGATACAATACACCGATGTCAGATTTTATAATCAAAATTAATTGATAAACCTACTTTAATCCAATAACAGTTTGTTCAAATGAATGTCAAAGTAGTTTAATACTTATTCGTTACAAAATATGATACTTTTCTTATTTATTTATTCCTTTTTAACGAAACAAAAATAATAACAATTTCAAAATAGACATGACAACGTCGCATATTATGTTTATTCGTAAATGACCTCTACATGACAGAAATTCACAAATATGATACAATTCGATATTAATATTCGATTTATTTATAAACAAAAGCAATTTAGGATACACTAGACAGTGAATCAAATAGATAACATAATATTTAAGTGATTGTGGTACAAAAACAACCCTATCAGCCTTCAATTACTACGGAAAATGGTAACTAAAGAAAGTGAGGTTATGTGTATCAATTATGATTTTATTTAATTAAAAGGATAAATTGTTTAACTAAACCACAGGTATGATTATTTATGAATTTAATTAATTTATTTTAGCAATATAATCCACCAATATTAGTCCCATAAGCTGTTATTCTATTTTATGGCTAAAATTCACATATCGTAGAACTAATCTAAACTAAAACTTCCATAAAACCCAAAACAAAAGTAACGAAGTCAAAACGACCGTTACAGGTGGAAATGTGACTAGAATCATTCCATGTTATTTAGCGTAAAGAACAGCTTCCAATGTGCAATGGGTTTCATGGTTATCCATCAATATGAGCATAGGGTCAAGTTTACAACATTTTGTGTATTTCTGAATGTGCTGCAGCACTCTCAGAAACAACGGCCCTGTCATCCAGCCACTTGTTGGACTATTGACCAACCCCAAGCTTCCAGGAGGTGCTCCATTTAACATGGTATCGTGGTACCTTGCCCTTGGAAAAATAAAAACTGGCGGTACAGTATTTCCACATGCGTTGACAATTGCACACATTGTAACTAGTTGTCCTCTTTCAGCAGACACTACCTGTCCCACCTGTTTTGCTCCTTTTTTTGCAACTACATTAGGAGCTTGAACGACAGTGGTTATTCCTGTTTCGTCAAAGTTGTAGATTTTCTCAGCTGTAAAAGGATAGGTTTGTAATGCTCTCTCGTAGTTGTCTTGGAACTCAGTGACATTGGCTTTATTAAAGCTAGTAGCTCGCGACAAACTAGTGTTCTCTGGTTTTCGTAAAGAAAGTCTATTATGGCGCTTCATGTATCCTTGTAACCAATCAACTCCAGCTATATTTGATTTGTCCCAATTATTTGGATAGGCACATCCAAGTGATTTTGCGTAACTGAATGCCAACTTTCTTATCGCAACGTAGGTTAAACCATAATTCATTTTAGAAGATTGCAGAATATATGTTTCTAGCATGGCCTCCTGCTCAACCGTGAACACTTGTTTTGCTGTAAACTTCGATTCATAATTCCTAATTTCCTGTTTATCTTCTTTATAATTTTTCAATCTATAATACAAGGTCGTATGATCACACCATAGATTGCTGCTGATTTTCGTAAAGACATTCGCTGTTCTTTTACAGCCGTTATGGCCGCCTTCATGTCGTCCTCTATGACATCTGGCTTTGTTTTTTTCTTCTTATATGTTCACACCATAGTATTTTAATCTATGGGAATAAGAACAAGAATTTTAACTTGTTCGAAGAGAGTTCACAAAAAAGGGGCACCTTTGAACAGTTCAAAAGTGCCCCCTTTTTGATGTTCAAAGCTGCCCCAAAAGATATCCTTGTATGTTTAGGCCAATAATTTTTTTTTTTTTTCGTTAATTGGTTTTAAAGGTTATATGCTGTTAACTATAGTACAACAATCACATTAAATGTGACAAACATCAGACTACTTACCAGAATCACTTCAACCCCCAAAATCCTTACGTTTCCAATTCGCATAAAATGACAAATACTTTTGTCAGTATTTGACCTTAGTGGCGACATCTAGTATCTGCTGTTTGATCTTCGTGACAGCTCATCTGGCGGGAAAATTTAAAGTGTTCAAATGTTCCCCGTGTTCAAATGTACCTCCTTCTCCCCTATACATATTTCCTCTTTCGCTAAGAAAAGATACTTTTTCATCTGTAATTTTCTTATTTCGAAAAAAAAACAGTCTTGTTCACTATGATTTGATTTTTTACATATATTACATCCTTTATTTTGTAATAGGGTGCTGGTCCCAATTAAAGCCAAAAATATTAATTATCTAAGACATTAATTTAGAACCACACACTATTATTTGGAGGCGTATCAAATACAAAAATCTGTATAGTTGCTATTTGG
The DNA here is from genome assembly GCA_958510825.1 of Brachypterus glaber. Classification (NCBI taxonomy): domain Eukaryota; kingdom Metazoa; phylum Arthropoda; class Insecta; order Coleoptera; family Kateretidae; genus Brachypterus; species Brachypterus glaber. The sequence goes on along the minus strand of OY294044.1, from coordinate 110,324,051 downwards.
GTAGCGTGCCACCAGTAATAATATTACATAATATTATCACAATATCATATGATAACAAATGTTAATATAAGAATCTAATTACTACTTAATACTTATCTGACTTTCTTATTCCAGCGAAGACTTCTTCTTATAACACAAACTGTAGATATGCGAAAGGTAAAAAACTTCAAATATATTTTAAATTAATTAAAATATATCTTGCCAATAAAACAAAAGGATTAAACAACAATTAAAAGAATTTAATGAAAGAAAAATGAAAAGTTAAAAACAAATTAAAAACAACAAAATATTTTAATTCGAAATGAAAAAAATTATTAATAAATAGCATCTTTACCCTTCAGATATTTCTATACGCGCGACTCTAAATTTTACTATAAATTTTCACATATTACGTTAATTCCAAAATTCCCCTAAGACCCAACTTAACTAGACGACTACATATTTCCGAATCCCATTTTTAACCATAACTCCAAACAGGCAAAATTTCCCTTCCCAAAGATGCCGATATACCAGTCATAAAACTATTAACGTAAATATCTGAGGAGTTTTCTGCCAAAAAGTTATATTATTATAAAAATAATATTAATTGAAAAATTACTTTAAATCACTGAAAATGAATTTAAATTTAATTAAGAGAAATGATTAAAAAAACTACTTCTACATTTTGATTGATATTGATTTTCATGACATTGCTTCGAAGTAGAAAGAACCATTCTTACAAACAATCCCTAACTATTGCCAGTATCTAAAACAACATCATTAAAGATATTCCCATATTTATTAATTAAGAAAACCGAATTAACCAATTAATTAGTAATAAAAATGTACACCCTTTTTATATAAACGCCTCAATTACACAAAATGTAAGCTTCCCAAATACTAATAATATTAGCATCTGAAAAAACAAACAAACCGCCCGTTAAGAACAATGCTATGTCACGTTCAATAACCATAAAAATAAAAATATAAATACTCAATATATACAGGGTGACCACTCTGTTACAATTTCTCACAAAGAAATTTTCTTCTTGATGGTTATTTTTCTTACATATACCACACATCTCTGCTCGTACTGGCAGTGTTTCTGACTGGGCAATTTCTTGAAATGTGACCAGTCTTTGAACATGTAAAACATTTTCTTTCTTCTTTATCTTTCTTACAAAATTTTGTATTGTGTGTATTACTTTTACATATATGACATTTTACCATGGTTTCAAATGCAATTTCATTTCACTTTCCTTTTTGTTTCTTGCTTCTTCCGTTATCAATCTTGCTATCAATTTGTGCAATGTTTTCTCACCCGTAGGGGTTGATTCTCAGGCTGTTACGAAGTATGAAAACTTACTGGGTAGAGTACTTAATATTTTACAAATAACAGTGTTATCATCTATATTTTGTTTTAAGGTTTTTAATTTATGTAGATACTATGTTTTGTATCGTACTTAAATGCAAGTTCATATCTGAGCCTTTTTCATACGAATAACTATAAAAGCTCTGCCAACTTGATCTGCAGTACTTTTCTGAAAACATCCACCTTGTTTTCTGTGTAAAATTTCCACCACTGCTTTTGTTCTTTTGTTCTTTTTGAGAATGAATTTAAAATTATAAAAAATGATTCTTCAGGTAAGTTATTTATTCTATATGCTTCGCTGATAATATGGTCACAGCCAGGATAAGCGAGTCCATTAGTGGATGATTGTTGCTAAAAAGTGAAGATAAAAGGTTCTTATTAGGACCAATAAGTAATGGCTCTCCTACCCATAAACTTTGAAAGAGTGAAAAACATGGTTGTGATTTCCAATAAGGAACAACAATAATTCCCTCTGCTTTATCTGCAATTATCTTGTTTAAGAATCTAAGAATCAAAGCAAAGGGGGGAAAGGCATAAAAGAAATATGGCTGCCATGAAAGAGTAAAAGCATCTACAGCAAAACATTTTGGATCTCTATGCCATGAAACATAATCTTGACATTTAGTATTTGAGGCAAAAAGATCAATGTTCGGTTTGCCAAACCTATCCACTACCTCCCTAAATACCAAACTATTTAATTCCCATTCTGTGCCTGGTGATATACGCGAACCCTCATCTGCTAAATTAGATTTTGTGGGAACGTAAGAAGCACGAAGCCATATGTCCCTATCCTCACACCAGCTCCATATTTGTTTCGAAAGATAATTTAGCTTTGGATATTTAATACTACCCATTCTATTTATATAGGCTAACGCTGTTGTATTATCTACTCTAACTAAGACAAGTTAATTATCAATGAATAAATCTATATCAAAAAGATTTATCAAAGAAAACATAAACAGTCATGTCAAAAACTTCATATGTTGACTTCGAGATAAAACACTAAACTTGTTAATAAAATAAAATATTAAGGTATGTGTGTATTTATTGTAGGTAAACTAAAGTTATTAAGTATGGGAACGGTATCAACATTATACGATAGATAAATAACAATATGTATGGTTATTTAAAATATTTCTTACGATAAGCCGAAGAAGACATTTACTCAAAATATAAATGTTTTTAGAGTGTCGATCAATCACTGGTAGATATTTTATAAGGAAAAAAATACAAATATTGTAGCGATTTTTAAATTGCTACATATTTGGTGTGTCAAAAAGGTCGTTAAAAACTCGAATAATTGAACAGTATCTTCAGCTAATTTGGGCATTTTTATTATTTTGCCTTCTATTTCGACTGATATTTTTGATAATCACTATGAGAAACTTCTCCCATAATCTTTCCTGCATCAACCATATTTATTAACACCTCTCCCATGTTTTCATTATTGTTTAATATGGCCGGTTACATTTATCTGGAATCTTAAGGATTCATTTATCTTTGGTGCTTTTAACATATTCATATTCATTTATTAACCATTTTATATACATTGTACATATGGTAAGTCAACAAAATATATTAAAATACATTAAAATTTATAGTTTAAAAATTCTTTTACAGTATACGGACAAGATTTAATTAAAATATCATTAACACTATTTTTAAAAATATTTATATTTGTAAGTTTTTTAATATCAGAAGGTAGTTTGTTGTATAGCTTAATACAGTATGTTTAGGTATATTAATAGTATCACTCTCCCTTGTATTAAAACTATAACTATCTGAGTTTCTAGTAAATATTTTTAGAATTTTGCTTACCAAAACATATACATTTAAATATACATATTATATACAGCCTGTTCCAGAACTCGCGTACCGAAATTTGAGGGTATATTAAAAACCCTCTGGAAAATATGAAAAAAATTTAAAAAAAATCCATCTTCAATACTAATTAAAAAGGAAGCTATTTAATCTGACCAATCCTGTTGCTGATGTTAAATTACCTAAAAATTAGTTTTTCCCTACTTATTAGTAACTATGGTTGCATTTTATTGACTCGTGCATTGTTTAAGACTTTCAACTTTAGAATCTTTTTAGGTTATTATATTTTGACAAAACCGACAGAGGCTATCAAATATTCTATTTTTATAGGGTCACTCCATCCGACGGTGGTTGTATGATACCCGTCTTAGACGGCAGCAACAAACTGCCGCTGCAATTCCATTCAGCGCGCTGAATGTAGTGTTTTTTTTTATTAGAAACTTAGATCTTTTAATTGATTTACTGGCTATAAATTCTTAATACAAATTAATAAAATAAAAATACAATAACTGAATTTTATTTATTTATTTCAAAGTAATGAACATAGGAAAAATTTTTATCGGTGTTCCGAAAAGAGAACATTCTAGCTAGAATGTAATTTTAAGATTGGTGCAGAGGGCAAGGAATTTTGGAAGTTTAAACGCAAACAGAAAAGTGGTTGGAGACACTTCGAGAAATGCAAAAACTGTTGATAATAAAGAAGCTGTCATTTAGACTTTTGAAGAATAATCTGGAACAAGCATTAGTATCGTGGCAAGAAATCTTGATATGTCTGTCCTGTGTTTAATGAACTCTAAAAGATGAAGAAACGTATTATTTTTAGCAAACTCGCGTTCAATGTATGAAGCATGCTAAAGAATATGTTCAAAATGACCTCCACCAACTTGAACACATAAAGCAGCTCTTTAACAGACTTCTCCTGGCATTAATAATCATATTTGGAGTTACTGACTCAAGCGCTTCATGTATTCGTCTCCTAGTTCTTCTACAGTGTCTGGCATATTTCTATACACTAAATTTTTTACATGGCCCCATAAAAAGAAGTCCATTGGAGTGAGATCAGGGGATCTAGGAGGCCACCTTCTGGGACCCCCACGGCCTATCCAACTGTTTGGAAAACTGATGTCGAGTTGGCTTCTTGCCGTTTCTGAGAAATGCACTGGACAGCCATCATGTTGAAACCAGATGTTATCCACATTTGCCAACCTTTGAAGTGGGATGTCATCAATAAGATTTTCCACTTCATCCCTTAAGAAGTTAGTGTAGGTTTCGCCATTCAATCTGCCAGGAAACTCATGGGGTCCAACCTAAAAACAAATATTTTAAGCATTTTATGGTGGTTTATTTCTCAAAATAACTTACTATAGCATCTCCAATATTCCGGCCCAAATATTCAAGGAAAACCTTCGTTGGGGACTACTTTCCCAAACATGAGAATTCCTTGAATAAAAAAAACCATCTCTTTCAAACCCAGACTCATCCTAAAAAGAATGCTTTTTACAAAGTTTTCATTTTCTTGATGTTTCTGCAACAGCCATGTGCAAAATTCGACTCGTAAAGGATAGTCCTCCGGAGTCAAGCATTGTACTCGAGTGTAATGAAAGGGATGCATTTTTTCATCTTTTAGAATTCGTTGAACAGAGGTCTTAGACATATCAAGATTTCTAGCCACGATACTAAGGCTTGTTTCAGGTTCTTCTTCAAAAGCCTGAATGACAGCTTCTTCATTATCAACAGTTCTTGCAGTTCGCGGAGCGCCTCCAATCTCTTTTTTGTTTGGAGTTAAATTTCCAGAATTTCTTGCCCTTTGCACCAATCTTAAAATAACATTTCTGCTAGGATGTTCTCTATTGGGAAAACGAATAGAATATTCTGCAGACGTAGCTGAAGCACTCCGGCCACACTCGCCATATAAAATTAGCATTTCGCAATACTCTTCTGAAGTAAACATCATGAAAGTTTTGATATTTTTTTATGACATTAATAAATATTTATGTCACATTAATCACCATGTCAACCTACAGAATATGTACCTGCAATAATTAAATTTGCTCCCATAGCTACAAATTCAACGTTTAATGGTAATTTATAATCAGCAACAGTATTGGTCCACTTAAAGCGTTCTTATTTTTGAATTGAACGAAGATGGATTTTTTTTGAAATTTTTTTCATGTTTTCCAGAGGGTTTTTAATATACCCTCAAATTTCGGTACGCGAGTTCTGGAACAGGCTGTATGTATAGATAGACGGCGCAGTTAAAATCTTATTTTTTTTTGAAAAACTGGTCTGCAGCTATCCCTAGGGCGAATGTTAAATATAAGCCTTAGTAGTCGCTTTTGGGAAATTAATATTCTGTCAATATCATTTCCACACCCCCAACTCATATTGTTATATGAGATGTGGGAGTAAGCCAGAGCATAATATATATATTTAATAGGCATTCATGTCCAACATGTGATTTCATTTTCAAAATAGCATAATAGGCGCTATTTAGTTTTTTACAGAAGCTTTCTATTTGGCTATCCCATTTTAGATTATGATCAAAAATAGTTCCTAAAAAGTTAGTGCATTCCGCAAAATGCTGTTCTGGAAAAAAATCCTTCGGAAGTTTTTTTCTTCTGTGAAAATTAGAAAAGTTGTTTTATCACTATTTAAAATAAGGGAATTTCTTTGACACCATGAGCTAAAGCAATCCAAAACACTTGATATCAGTTTTTTTAGTTCATCAACTGTTTTAGCAGAAACCTTTATCGTTGTGTCGTCAGCGAACATTATGACAAGAACACTTAACAAATATAAAGGCAAGTCATTGACAAACAATAAAAATAACAAAGGTCCCAGTACTGAGCCTTGAGGAGAACACCTTAGCCAATTTCAAATGTTGACGATTTTCCTAACTTATTCTGTACCTTTAGTTTTCGTTCAGATATATACGATTTGTTCCACTTTAATAAAAAATTTGGTATTTTTAGTTCTCTAAGTTTAGTTATTAGAAAATCTGGCCGTATTGTATCGAACGCTTTACTTAAGTCAAACAACAATGATACTACAAACATACCGTTATCAAGTTCTTTATAAACAAAATTTAACAAATCAAAAGATGCAGACTCACTTGTCCTATTCACCCTAAAATACAATTAGAAGGGAGATTTGTCTATAATTATCCACACATTTGTGGTCTCCTTTTTTATAAACAGGAACTACAAGTGCAAACTGATATTACCAGGAGTTGGGCATTTTTTACCTAATTCTGACTTCTTTTCTTTGGACAACCCATTTTTCAAAATATATTCACACCTTGATTTAATTTGCCGACATGCATCCTTTCCATTAACATCCAAACTTAACTTAGAATTTTTACCAAGGCTATCAAAAAGTTTATTTCCAACCTGTTTCTTCGCTTCTTCCATAATCTTACTTACATCTTGTGGCGTGAAATAATAATAATAATAAAGCATTTATTCCGGCATATAAGCCATATCACATAGGAATATTAGAAAAAAAAAAAATAAAAATAAAACATATACAAAAATATATACATAAAAAAAAGGTTGGGTTTACAGTCATTATAACAAAAAACAAAGACGTCAAAAACTTCCAAAAATAGTAGAGGTCCAGAAAACATCTGATGACACTACAGCTCTTAACAGATTTTTCTGGGTGCAGGGCGCTCTACAAAGCTGGCAAGCTTTTTTCTCCGAAGAGCGTCCAAGGTGTTAATTCGGGCTGTAGCAAACATTTCAGAGGCACTATTATACCGCGGAAGTCTGTGAATAATGCGATAGGCATTATTATAGCAAACGCGTAACGTACGCCAAGAAGCCACAGTGTGGTTGCACCAGAGTTCTCCTGAGTACAGGTCGTAACAGAAAGTCTTGAACAAAAGGTTTTTAACTTCTACAGAACACTTGCTGAATTTTCTTGCGATCATATTAATAGATAGATAGATAGAGGTTTATTTATCTTTGCCAATAAATACATTGGATAGACACGTCAAAATATAAATAGTAATAAACAAGTAGATATATGTACAACAAAGTTATTAAAAAAATAATAATTTTAACATAATTAAAATATTAAATACGTGTAAGTAGATACTATCATTATTACAACCATTTGAAATTTAATTAAAATAAAAACAATAAAACATTAAAAATTTAAAAACGATAAAATAAAAAGAATTATCGTGCTATGCCATTACTAGCAGTAAATTCATCTAATGAATAAAAAGCATTACTGCATAAGTATCTTTTTAATTTTGTTTTGAATGCCGTAATTGAAGACTGATTTTTAATATCTGTAGGCAATAAGTTAAAGAAGTGGCAGCCCGCATATTTTGGCGACTTTTTATACAGCATGTAATTGAAGGTGTTTTGGCGAAAGTGGTCCCTGTTACGGGTGAAATGAGTATGCGTATCAGATTGCCTTGCAAACTGATTTTTATTTTTGAAAATGAAAATTGATATTTTGTATAGGTATATACTTGTAAAAGTCATTATATTTTTAGATTTAAAGATATCCCGGCACGATTCCCTGTAGTGAAGATTAAACATTAATCTGATAATTCGTTTTTGCGCTATAAAGACACGCTGCCATTCGACTGCCATACCATACACTACAATATTGTATCGAATTTCTTTGCCCAAAGTTCTGCAATGTCAGATTCACCAGAGGCCTGATCGACTGAGTTCGACAGCGACATTGAAGTCTTGCTTATTCTGCCGCAGGCTTTCCAGAACTTCACAAAGTTTTTGTCCAGGTGATGAGTAGCCAAGGCATCTGCACGGATTTGTTCTTCGCGGCTGCGTACAGATTTTAACTTGTGCTGAAACAGTTTTCGTAAACGACGCCTTCTGTCATTAAGGGGTCCCTCAGGAGGGCGACCAGCTACCTCTGCTGACCATCCAGGAATAGGTTTGGCTCTAGGCCTATTGTGGCGAAAGGATTCTGATACAGAACGACGGAGAGCACTTACAATATCAGTATAAAATCTATCAATGTCTCTGCTATGATCAAGTCGGCTGCACATAGAGTTACGACAGTGGACGGCATCAGGTAGATTTACACATTTTAGGTTTAAGTAAGAGCGATGCTTGTAGGAATTTATAGACAAATTACATTTATCAGACCATTTGGGAATATCTGGTGAGTAAGGCGTAGATCTTGTTATAGCCGGTAGAATGGACGTTTTGAGACTGAGCGAAAGAGGAAAGTGGTCTGAAGAGGTAGTCGTTAAATCAACCATTACTGAATCCACAGAGTTAGAGGCAGCATGAGAGACTATGCTGTGATCAAGCCAGGAAGTGGTAGAATGTACATCACTCACGAAGGTAAAAGTGTCAGCAGGCAGAGATATAACATCCTGAACTAGAAGTCTTTCAACTTCACAAAAACTAAGGATTTCTTGGTAAAATATATTATCTGGTAGAGGTCTTGCATTGAAATCGCCAAGAATAAGAACGTCATCAGGGGTATATTCCTCAATAATGGCAGAAAGCCTACCAAGGATTAGGCAGAATTTTGGAAGATTTTCAACGCGATACACAGGCATGTAAACGGTCATAAGAAGAATCACTCTATTACTTGTCTGTATGGTCACTGCAGCAATCCGGGAATGATCACAGTCAATAGGTTTAACAATATGGGCAAGCTTCTTATGCCAAAGAATGGCGACTCCACCATAAGGTCTGCCCATAAGGAGATCAGTGCTGTCCATGGCACTTACACCGGTGAACAAAAAATCAGGATTAGCGTTTCCGAGTAAGCCAGGTTTCTTGTAAATGGCAGAAATCAAAATTCTCACAAAGAGTGTTAATTTCACTTAAGGATGTTTTAAAATTCTTACAGTTAAAGCTAACAATTTTCACGTTGGAGATCATTATGTTGGGTATTCTGACCGGCTCTACGATGTTCCCAAACTCTGACTATTGATCCGGGAGGCCAGGCACCAGGCTTAAGAATAAGGTCTTTTTTAGAAGTAGGTATTCCTATCTTAAAGGTTATAAACTCACCAGTTCGGGAGTTTATTGGAAACAGGACACAGTCTGCAAGACCCAGATTTAAAAGGTGCCGCTGAACTCTTTCCGTTGTAGTTGAGGGTTTAAGTCGGGATACACAGATATATGTATATTTTTCGGCTGTTTCCAGGGGACAATTATCAGTAGATGTTCCAGTAATATCGGAACCCAGAGGTAGAGTATATTTTTTGGCGGTCTCCAGAGGAGAATTGTCTGTAAAAGTTCCAGTTACAATGGTGCCCAGAGGTAGAGGTTTTCGGGTCGAAAGGTCCGTAGAGAAAGTGGCTCCCTTAGCAGATGAGTCAGAAGTTCTACGCGGTTTTCCTGCAGGTTGAGCGGGAACTGCTGGAAGGTCCAGAGGGATGGTCGAAGGTTTACCTCGTAATTTGTTGTGACGTTCTTGAGTGGCAGGATAATTGGCAGACGTAGATTTAGAGGCTTTGAGGTCTTCAACGTCCTTTTTAAGAGAAGTTAGTTCGTTGTAGTTGCCTAGCTTCAGTTTCTCAACTTCAAATCTCAGCGTTACAAGAGATTTATAAAAAGCCGAGACGTCGACGTAATCAAACGTTATGGGAGGCAGTAGTGATAAATTTACAGCAGCAAACTTAGGCAGTGTGTCCGGATCAGTTTCTCTAAAAGTTTTGACAATGTCTCCAAGGACCCGCTTCTAACGGCCGTCCCCTTTCCTGGACGCTGGTCCACTGAATGTACACTTGGAGGCCAGAAGGTCCCTAGCTTCGTCAACGGTCGAATCAGAAAAAGTATTGTCGCACAGTTGCAATAGAGATATTTCATCTAACGTGCTGTATTTTTGCTGAATAAAGCACAGAAGTTCATTGACTATGACATCACAGGTTCCAGCCATGCTTAGAATTTCAGTGTAAATCTAAACGGGTTATTCAGGCACATTGTAACGACATAAATCGTCACTTTGTAATATAGCAAGGGTTAATTAAACTATTCGTTTACTTACGTTATAATTTATGTTTATTTTGTATATAAATAGTTACGTACGTACAGAACTATTTTGTATCTGGGACTATTTTGTAGCAGGAACTGAATTCTAACCATATGAGTCTCTATTCCATAGTTCTACCTGAAAATAACATAAAGAAAACATAATTAGAATATGATTTTTAATAATAAAGAATCATATGACTTATTTCTCTATAGTGCATTTGTCTATGGACTTACCTGGTTTTTATATGTTTCAGAGTCTATTGAGGGTTGGATTTCACTGGCTTTCATTTGTAGCTTGTCTCTCTTGTGGAAAGTTGTGTATGATTATCCCTTCGGGATAATCCAGAATTTGTTGAAAATAGTTTGCTGGAACTGCTCACTTAGATTCAGTATTTTGTTTATACTTAGTTCACAGGACACTTAGTATTCTGTTCGTATTTTTATTAGTTTTGCTGATAAACAATAAGTATTGTTTATATTTGTTTCTTAGAGTAATATTTTGAGGTTAGATATCTATCATCACTAATACGGATTTATTAGGAAACATTCTTTTAATTAGTTATTATTTTTGATGTCGTTTCAGTTACCTTTATTAGGAATCCTATACGGTAAAACTGTAGTTGATAATGACTTGCATAGATGTCGCTAATAGTTCAGAAATAGGATTTTTATTTACCTGAAGGGTTCATACCGGTTGATAAGGTCGATTTTCGCTCCTTCTTGATGAACTCTGTACAATGGTGGTCTCATTTTGACGAGTGTTTATTTTCTGTAATCATCGAAGTAATCCTTCATGTATTTTTATTTAAAGTTAGTGAAAATGAATATTTAAACAAGGCGGAAGATATTATAACTGGTATTTTCTACAATTATGCATTTATAACGTTTCGATGGACATCGAAGACTTAGAATGAGACCACCATTAATTAAGCACCATAAAGCACCATTATTACTACATTAATTAATTACCATTAATTACTCACCATTTCTATACCATTAATATGGAATTACATTAATTTAAGTTGAAGTTTATTTTGGTATATTTGATATACAAGTTCTCCGCATGGAGTGATGTTCTGTTGGAACATGGTTCTGTATTTTTCGGCATAGATAAATTCTATATGACCGTCTAGCAGACAATTTTATATTGGACATAATTTTCAAAAGCATATTTAATCCCGGACAACATTTTCAATCGTACATTTTATCCTGGAAGATAATTTTTCCAAAGTAGATGGGATAGCCTATATTTTTTTTTCTTTCATTTGAGAAATGAATTCATCAGCATAGGGGAGACTTGCACAGATGGAGACGATGGAATTCATACCTCATGGATTTTGCAGAAACCAGCTAAGTACTCATTCTGAAAACTTTTGAAAGCAATATTTCATATTTTTAAATTCTTTTATTTCAATATTCTTATAACTGTAAACTTTATCAGATCTGATATAGTATCGATTAATACTATATGCCCTTCTGGCTTTTGTTCATTTTTAGGTACTTATTTTTTTTAAAACATTTAATCTCATTTATTAATTATTAAATATCATACTTTTGATTAAATGATTTCTAATTTAAGCATGACTTTTATACACTGCAAGAAATGATTGTTGTTTACATACATTTCTTGGTGCTTGCTGAACTTCATGTTTTCTTTATACATTTAAGTCGAATGATTTCTGAATTTAGTAATTTTTATTAAGATTTCTTTAATTATATCTTAATATAATTACACATATTTTTTAGATATATTAATACATTACTTGATGTGCTTTCATTAAGTTTATTTATAATAAATTTCTCAAATGAATTATCTTATTTTATTTAGGGGTTATATTTTCTCAAACTGAAAAGCTTAAGTATTTACACTAGGTTGTTACTTACCTAAAGGAGTAAAAGCTAAAGTAACTGGCGCCCCTAACAACATTAATCAATTCTTTCTATTTTTCCCTTGCCCATACCCATTGCTCCGCTGTCAAAACTAGCCGTTGGCAGTGAACGTATTAATTACGGTACACTAATATTGGCGCCCAAGAACGTGGTATTTGGATAGATAGAACACTTGTTTTTTTAATTTTACTCCATTTTTCTCAGTGTATTTTTTATAAAAATCTAAAGCTTATTTTTTTTCAGTGTAACTTAAAGTTCATTTTGAGAAAAACTACATATAACTGTTGAATAAAATATTTTTTGTTGAAAATTAAGTCAAATTAGAGTTAATCTGATAAGATATATCAGATATGTGTTTTTTATGTTTATTCTGAATTTTATGGAATAACATGGAGTAGAGAAATTTTGGCGTGGGTTCAGTTTTTCTAGAAATTATCTTTTATTCAATAGAAATAAATGGATAATAGGGTATTTATTTATGCGAAGGATATGAATAAATATTAGCTAATTTTGTAGTTTTGGAGACTATTTATAATTATTAATTTGTCCAATTGAGATAAATAATAATTTAGTATTTTTTTGACATATTTGGGAAATTTTCCAAAGTATGCAAAAACTTTGTTGAACAGTGTACACAAAAAAAAAATAATTTGTGGTACAGTATAAATATTTTATTATAAAATAAATATTTTGAGTAAATTGAATTTAAATTTTGAAAAATAAATATTCAAAATGGACGATTTAGATAAAATGGAAATTAGATTTTTGACTGCAGAAATGGTAAATTATGAACTTCGTATAAGACATTTAACAGCAAAAAATAATAGAGCATCTAGAATTAAAGTTTTAGGTAGAGCCATAGCTAGGGAAGATCCTAAAGTAAAATATGTAGATCCGACTTTTAATTTTAACAGTGAAGTGGAAAATATTAATAGAATTTTAGATAGTATATCTTCAGAAATTGTAGAATATCATGGTGATTATAGTTTAGCTGATTTAAGAAAATTAAAAACTTATTTAGTACATGTAACAAATCGTCTGCAACGTTTTCCTGAAGTAGAAGAAAATAAAGTTAGACGTATTCAATTTTTAGAAATAACAAAAGCAACTTGTTTAGAAATAGAAGCAGATATTTTAGATCTTTATGAAAAATCTGGTAAAAATTCAGAACTTACTCAAGTAAATAATAATATTTCATTACATAATAGTACACAGTTTAGTCCTAATGTTTCTAGTAAAAAAGATAATGATTATTTAAAATCAGTACCAGTTTATAAATGGAATATTAATTTTGATGGAAAGTCTAATGTTTTAAATTTTATTGAGCAAGTTGAATATATGAAAATAAGTAGAAATGTTACAGACGAAATGTTATTTAAATCCGCATATGACTTATTCAAAGAACCAGCATTGTCATGGTTTCTCTCAATTAAAGATAATTTAAATTCGTGGTCTCAAATAATTCAAGCATTAAAAAAAGATTTTCTTCCAGCTAACATAGATGATAGAACATGGGATGATATCCGTTCTAGATATCAAAATCCCGATGAATCTATCGCAATTTTTATAGGTGCTATGGAAACCTTGTTTAAACGTTTAATTCATGCTGCAAGTTTATATACTAGACTTAAGACGATTAGAGAAAGAATATTACCACATTATTTTACACCATTATCACTTATAGAAATAAATGATTTAGAAGATTTAAAGGACAGTTGTAAAAGAATAGATGAAGCTTATCAATTAAAACAAAAGAGCATAGCAGGTAAAAGTGTGGCAAAAAATAAAGCAGTTAATAAAGTAAATGTCCTAAGTTCGGATATAAGTCAAAATTTTAGTAGTAAATGTAATTGTAGTCATAATACCACAGTGTCCAAACTTACCCCATCTTCCTCTACTCGTCAAAGTTCAGTATGTAATAGTAGTCAAGTTTCTCAAATTAGTCAAAGTACCAATCAAAGCTTTAATAATACACAGAATAGTAGTAATAGTAGTAATAATAAAAGTAGACAAGTAATTTGTTATAACTGTAACCAACCAAATCATATTTTTAGCAAATGTTTAGCTAAAAGAACAAAGTTTTGTTATAAATGTGGATATAAAGATGTAGTTTTTAAAAATTGCCCTTCCTGTACAAAAAAACTAAATAGGAAAGTGGATGATTTTAGTCGGCATTCACTTAATAAAAAGGCTAAAAATAATAATGACAGTCAGGTAAAAAAGGATAACAAAACTACTTTTTGTAAAAACATTTATTATAATAAAAATAATATCAATTCTTTACAAAAATCAAGTGTAACAGAAACAAATAAACGCTTTTATTTGAATGAATGGAAAGATTGGTTGGATAAAGTTAAAAATTTTTATAAACCGTATAGTTTGTCTGTAATTAATAAAAATTCTTTTATTAAATTACCTAGAGATAACCGTCCATATATTAAAGTAAATATTTTTGATAAAAATATAACAGCTTTGATTGATACAGGTGCAAATTGTTCAGTGGCTGGTGGTCACGCGATTAAAATTTTAGAAAAATTTAATTTAAAAATTGATAAATGTCTTATACCGCATGTTACTACAGCTGATAAATCTAAACAGTTAGTAACTGGTGTTGTTTATTTACCTATTAAAGTAGATAATGAAGTTAAGATTTTACAAGTCTTGGTTGTTCCTTCTTTGGAAACAAATTTTATTTTTGGTATGAATTTTTTACAATTGTTTTCTATGACTCTGGATTTTTCTGATGAATCTTGGAATAATAAAATTAATAATTTGAATGTGATCAGTAATAACAGTGATAGTCAGGATATAAATAAAGATAATTCAGTAGGCTTATGTGACTTGACAGACGAACAGAAAAAGATAGCAGATAAATTTGTTAGTTTATTTAAAGAATTATATAGCGAAAAAATAGGTAGAACAAATTTAATAGAACATGATATAGATACAGGAAATAATAAACCTTTTAAAATGCGTCAATATCCTTTGTCACCTTATTTAATAGAAATTTTACATAAAGAGTTAGATAAAATGTTAAAAGATGATATAGTTTCACCATCTTATTCTGATTTTAATTCACCAGTTTTATTAGTAAAAAAAGCTAATGGTACATACCGTTTTTGTTTTGATGGACGTAAATTAAATTCTATTACAAAAGGTGATTCACATCCTTTACCAAGGATAGACTCCATTTTAAGTTTATTAGGCGATGCAAAATATATATCAAGTATAGATTTAAAAAATGCTTTTTGGCAGATTCCACTTACAAAAACTGCTAAAGAAAAAACTGCATTTTCCGTACCTGGTAGGGGACTATTTGAATTTAATGTAATGTGTTATGGACTCAAAAATGGAACACAAAGTCAGCAAAGATTAATGGATAAACTTTTTCCTTTCTCCTTTTATCCAAATATATTTGTTTATATTGACGACATTATAATAGTATCAAAAACTTTTGAGGAACATATTAAATTACTTCAAATAGTACATGAAAAATTAAAATCTGCTAATCTTACAATAAATTTTGAAAAAAGTAATTTTTTTAGAAAATCACTTAAGTATTTAGGTTTTGTAATTGATAATTTTGGTTTAAGAACCGATCCGCAAAAAGTAGAAGCAATAATAAACTATCCTAGACCAACAAATAGTACAGAGATATAACGATTTTTAGGTGTAGCTTCGTGGTATCGTAGATTTGTTAGGAATTTTTCAACAATTGTTAGTCCATTAAATTCACTTTTAAAGGGCAAAGGTAAAAAACAAGCCATTAGTTGGAATACTGATGCAGAAAAAGCTTTTTTATTGTTGAAGGAATCTTTAATAAATGCTCCAGCTTTAGCAAGTCCCAATTTTTCTTTACCATTTGTTATACAATGTGATGCTTCTTTAGTTGGCCTCGGTTCCATATTAACACAAACGCAAGATGGTCAAGAAAAAGTAATAGCTTATGCTAGTAGAGCTTTAACACGTAGTGAAATAAAATATTCTGTAGGTGAAAAGGAATGTTTAGCTGTTTTGTTTGCTATAGATAGGTTTAGACCATATATTGAAGGTGTTAAATTCACAGTAATTACAGATCATTCTTCATTAAAATATTTGAGTAATATGAAAGATCCCTCTGGTCGCTTGGCTAGATGGTCATTAAAATTACAGCAATATGATATGGATATTGTATATCGTAGAGGTAAATTAAATGTAGTAGCTGATGGGTTATCCAGAGCTTTTGATAGAATAGAACCAGAAAAATCAATTTTTCCAGATGTAAATTTAATTAATTTTAATGTAAATGATTATAATAGTGATAAATATTATATTCAGTTGAGGGAAAAAATTGTTAAGAGTCCAGATTCATATCCGCAATTTAAAGTTATTGATGATAATATTTATAAGTTCATACCGACCAAGACAAAAGTAAAAAGTAATATTATAGAGTGGAAATTGTTAGTGCCTCAAAAATGTCGTAAACAAGTACTAAAAGAATGTCATGACGATGTATTAGCTTCTCATATGGGATTTTTTAAAACTTTTCATAGAATTTCAGAAACATATTTTTGGCCAAAAATGCGTAAAGATATTTTAAAATATGTAAGATGTTGTAATATTTGTCAATCACAAAAAGTTAGTAATTCTGCACGTTTTGGATTGATGGGTCGTGAAAAAGAAGTAAATTATCCGTGGCAAGTTATTTCATGTGATTTGCAGGGACCATTTCCCAGAAGTTCTAAAGGTTTTTGTTATCTTTTAGTTGTGTCAGACTGGTTTACAAAGTATACATTATTACATCCTTTAAGGGAAGCTACTGCAAATGCAATATGTAAATTCATTGAGAATGAAGTTTTTTTAGTTTACGGAGTCTGTCAATTTTTAATTGTCGATAATGGAAAACAATTTGCTGGTAAAGTTTTTAAAAAATTAGCAGATGAATATAATGTACAGAAAATTTGGTTTAATGCACTTTACCATAGTCAAAATAATCCGACGGAAAGGCAACATCGCACAATTTCTACTGCTATAAGATCATATATAAAAGATAATCAAAAAGAATGGTGTAAAAATTTAGCAAAAATAGGTCTAGCTTTACGAACGTCTGTAAATGAAGTTACGGGGTATACGCCGGCATTTCTTAATTTTGGGAGGAATGTACCTATCACAGGAACTTATTATGGCAAAATGACATCAACTGATGGTGTTAAATTAGAACCTTGTGACAGAGACTCGTATAGCCAAGACTTGGGAAATCTTAAAGAGATTTTTGTTGATGTAAAGAAATATTTACATGAAGCTTATGAACGTAATAAGCGTACTTATGATTTGCGCAAGCGTGAAGTAAATTTTGATATAGGTGAAAAAGTTTGGAGACGAAACAAAGTACTCTCAGATGCTAGTAAAAGTTTTGCTGCAAAACTTGCTCCAAAGTACATACTTTGCAAAGTTGTTGCGAAAAAGTCAAAGTTAGTGTATATTTTGGAAAATGCAGATGGTCATAGAGGCGACTGGCATGTTAAAGATCTAAAGAAATATTTTGGATCGAATAGTGACATTTCAGTTGGCTAGATTTGATTAAATAAGAATATTTTCTTAGTATCATTCAGAATGATATTTAAAAAATATCAATGTATTGAAAATATTTAAAGGGTACCCAAAACTTTTGTATATAGTAAAAAAAAATATATAAATATATTTTTTGTAGAAGAGAATTCTGGTGCACACAGTCAAGTCTTATTTCTATTTTTTTATCTTGATAAAACTTAGCTAAAAAGAAAAACAAAATTAATTATGACAATTACCTGATTATGACAATTACCTGATTATGACAATTACCTGTTTATGACACACACCGATAAAGTCCCAAAATTATGTTCTACATAAGAGTAGGCGGATGATACACGTAGTTATCAAGCTTAGCTATTGTTAATTATCAAGTAGTATTTCAAATGATTTACATAAAGTATTGTATTTTTTGTTGATTTATTAAATAAAATATAGTATATATTTTAGCTATTTAAGTTAAATAGTTATAGAGTTTGGTATAAAAATATTTTTTGTATATTAAATATTTTTATTATTTTTGGAGGGGGCATGTGTAACGACATAAATCGTCACTTTGTAATATAGCAAGGGTTAATTAAACTATTCGTTTACTTACGTTATAATTTATGTTTATTTTGTATATAAATAGTTACGTACGTACAGAACTATTTTGTATCTGGGACTATTTTGTAGCAGGAACTGAATTCTAACCATATGAGTCTCTATTCCATAGTTCTACCTGAAAATAACATAAAGAAAACATAATTAGAATATGATTTTTAATAATAAAGAATCATATGACTTATTTCTCTATAGTGCATTTGTCTATGGACTTACCTGGTTTTTATATGTTTCAGAGTCTATTGAGGGTTGGATTTCACTGGCTTTCATTTGTAGCTTGTCTCTCTTGTGGAAAGTTGTGTATGATTATCCCTTCGGGATAATCCAGAATTTGTTGAAAATAGTTTGCTGGAACTGCTCACTTAGATTCAGTATTTTGTTTATACTTAGTTCACAGGACACTTAGTATTCTGTTCGTATTTTTATTAGTTTTGCTGATAAACAATAAGTATTGTTTATATTTGTTTCTTAGAGTAATATTTTGAGGTTAGATATCTATCATCACTAATACGGATTTATTAGGAAACATTCTTTTAATTAGTTATTATTTTTGATGTCGTTTCAGTTACCTTTATTAGGAATCCTATACGGTAAAACTGTAGTTGATAATGACTTGCATAGATGTCGCTAATAGTTCAGAAATAGGATTTTTATTTACCTGAAGGGTTCATACCGGTTGATAAGGTCGATTTTCGCTCCTTCTTGATGAAC
The DNA here is from genome assembly GCA_958510825.1 of Brachypterus glaber. Classification (NCBI taxonomy): domain Eukaryota; kingdom Metazoa; phylum Arthropoda; class Insecta; order Coleoptera; family Kateretidae; genus Brachypterus; species Brachypterus glaber. The sequence goes on along the minus strand of OY294044.1, from coordinate 110,305,151 downwards.
TCTGTACAATGGTGGTCTCATTTTGACGAGTGTTTATTTTCTGTAATCATCGAAGTAATCCTTCATGTATTTTTATTTAAAGTTAGTGAAAATGAATATTTAAACAAGGCGGAAGATATTATAACTGGTATTTTCTACAATTATGCATTTATAACGTTTCGATGGACATCGAAGACTTAGAATGAGACCACCATTAATTAAGCACCATAAAGCACCATTATTACTACATTAATTAATTACCATTAATTACTCACCATTTCTATACCATTAATATGGAATTACATTAATTTAAGTTGAAGTTTATTTTGGTATATTTGATATACAAGTTCTCCGCATGGAGTGATGTTCTGTTGGAACATGGTTCTGTATTTTTCGGCATAGATAAATTCTATATGACCGTCTAGCAGACAATTTTATATTGGACATAATTTTCAAAAGCATATTTAATCCCGGACAACATTTTCAATCGTACATTTTATCCTGGAAGATAATTTTTCCAAAGTAGATGGGATAGCCTATATTTTTTTTTCTTTCATTTGAGAAATGAATTCATCAGCATAGGGGAGACTTGCACAGATGGAGACGATGGAATTCATACCTCATGGATTTTGCAGAAACCAGCTAAGTACTCATTCTGAAAACTTTTGAAAGCAATATTTCATATTTTTAAATTCTTTTATTTCAATATTCTTATAACTGTAAACTTTATCAGATCTGATATAGTATCGATTAATACTATATGCCCTTCTGGCTTTTGTTCATTTTTAGGTACTTATTTTTTTTAAAACATTTAATCTCATTTATTAATTATTAAATATCATACTTTTGATTAAATGATTTCTAATTTAAGCATGACTTTTATACACTGCAAGAAATGATTGTTGTTTACATACATTTCTTGGTGCTTGCTGAACTTCATGTTTTCTTTATACATTTAAGTCGAATGATTTCTGAATTTAGTAATTTTTATTAAGATTTCTTTAATTATATCTTAATATAATTACACATATTTTTTAGATATATTAATACATTACTTGATGTGCTTTCATTAAGTTTATTTATAATAAATTTCTCAAATGAATTATCTTATTTTATTTAGGGGTTATATTTTCTCAAACTGAAAAGCTTAAGTATTTACACTAGGTTGTTACTTACCTAAAGGAGTAAAAGCTAAAGTAACTGGCGCCCCTAACAACATTAATCAATTCTTTCTATTTTTCCCTTGCCCATACCCATTGCTCCGCTGTCAAAACTAGCCGTTGGCAGTGAACGTATTAATTACGGTACAACATTGATATGCTTTTATATAAGTTTTAAGCATATGATAGACAATCTATTAAAAATATGAAAAAAATGAAGTCTGACTACAGTGCAGCGGTAATATACGGGATATGTCTTATCAGCTTGTTCAGAAAAAATCAAAACAAAAGTTAATCGCGTATTCACTCAGGAACTAACTACACATATGTAAACTCAATAGTCCAAATATGAAGTGTAACCACAAAAAGGTAATTTATAAAGGGTTTGAACACATAGGAATTAACTAGTAACAGAAAACAGATTGTGCACCGATGCCGGATTTACTTAAAAAAAAAAATTTACAACTAAGATCCTTCGGTTAAACTTCTGTCTCCTTATTGAGTCCCTGAGCCCTAGCTCTAGTGGAGGTGGTGTGAGTAAAATTAGATGGTAATGAGCGCCACTTAGTTCGAGACTCAATAAGTAAATTAGAGAACGGGTGAACCAAGAATCTCCGTTTCTAATCGACTCCGCTATAATCTTTATCAAAAGTTTAATATAAATACAAAAATCAAAATGAATGTTCAGAAATATTATAATCTGAAAATAAGGACAAGGGCAATGAAACAACATATATATTGGTTTTCCAGGTTTTCCACAACCAGGAATGTACAAAATAAAAATGTACCAAATAATATATGCAAGGTAATATGACAACAATATGGCAAAACTGTAATAATGTATAAAATGTAATTAAAAATAATGTACTGTTTGTAATAAAAAATATAAAATATATACCGTAACGATTGGTGTAATACTTTAGTACCTAAAAGTATTTTGAAGTCTGTATGCATACAACCGCAAAATTTACACATAAACCTAAATAAGTTGAATAGCCAAAGCAGCTAACACCAATGTCAAATTGCAATGTTACTGAAGAAGAAGAAGTCTTCTTTTTTTATAAATAATAAAAACAATTTTAAATCAAAAATAATCAGGCCTAAACCCCTTGCATAAGCAATAATAAATGCAGTTAATGAAACTAAATATAAAACCAATACATAAATACCTTGTAGTAAAATAAATACATTTATTATTGTGTTTCGTAGAAAACCTGAAGTGTGTCCGTTTCTAAGTTGAATGCTGGGTTCCAAGCCAATACAGGTCCAGGCAATTAACTGCAGAACGTTCAGTGCTACACTAGCAAGCCGCAATAGTTGAAACAAAACTCCAAAATAATATCCAAATATCCAGGTCTATAGAACCTTTGATTGGAAAATGGTTCATTTGTTTCTTCCATTTCACTTTCGTCTGTAGTGAAGTTGAAAATCTATCACTAATTTAGTGATGTGGTATATAATTCGGTTATAGCCGAGCAGATATTATAACTTTCATTATAACTTACTCATTTAGGTTGGCCATACAATCTTCCATCGTATTTAAAGTATACCCGAGCGGAGAATATACTTAACCACTTATCACTTTATTCGGGAGCGGGTATTCTAGGAGACGGCGCTTTGGAAACAGATAAAACGATTTCTTCTTAACTTAAGAATAATATATTAAATAAATGTGAATAAATTCTTCAAGAACATGAAAGATCAATTCTTACTTCTAAGTCCTATTTTTATGCAAAGCCCTTAAATTCTAAATTCCATTATATATTATTTTCCATTAATACTTCTAAATTAAAACATTCTATGTTTGAAATCCCAACTATTCGCAATCATTTTCAAATCCCATTTTATTTTACACATTTTTCTTAGTGTATATTAAAACTGGTTCGTATAAGTCATTTAAATTATTTTACAAAATATTTTTCAAAGTTAATTAATATTCGTCAAAATTTCTATCAGTGTTCAAACTATCAATATTTATAAGTGTCCAAAATTATTTTTATGTATAATATAACGAGTCTCAAAATTTTTCTAAGTTTAAAAACTATTTTAAATTCAAGAATAAATCTCAAAATTAATTCTCACAGAAACTACATTTTCACGTTTGAAACTGGCGTAGAGGCAGTCTAACTAAAACTGGATAAAAATGAATCTTTTCATGAGTTTATATAGCTAATAAGAAGGTCACTAGTTAAATTTATTTGACAATGCTATTAGCGCATATTTAATTACCCCGACAAAAGAGTTTCAGTCTCATCAATTTGCAAGCTAATTGCTATTTCTGACATCTGAAACGATCATTTTGACCATAAATTAAATTTTTATAAACAATTTAGATTACTAGACAACTTTTAAGTTATACCGACAAGAATTACCGAGGAGGGGTCCGATGTAATTTAGGTCAAACCCGACTTTACCGAAGCCGAATCTCGTGAAGCCAGATTGTATCATAGCGCAATATTAAAGAAATATTATTTTAAAATTTTAACTACATATAAAATATTCGGATCATAACACGTCTAAGTCAGAATTCTCATTGAAATCAAAAAGGTAAATCTTCTTTATACAAAAAAGAAGGATCTTAAAACCTTATTTTATTTAACAACAGTAGATAAGACTGTAGAGGATTTTAATACCCCATGCTTAAAAAGACCCGAAGCATTTACCCTTTTGACTGCTTGTTTAACAGTTGTATTTTCCCCTGTGCAAATTCTAAAAAAGATTAAACTTTTCTCCACCTGCATTTTTGAAAATTTTAAGACCTCATTATTGTTGCAAGATGACAAGGCTAAGTGGATTATAAGACCTCATGCTTTATATTTTTAAGACCTCAAGCATTTGCCTTCTAGTCTGCATTTCGTTTTTAATTTATTGATTCTTTCTGCATTTTCAAGGATTTTAAAACCTCTTGCACGTACTGTTGAAATCAGTGGAACTAGGGATTGCATAAACGAATTTATTGCGAAAAAGTACAAAAATACAAAGAACGGTTTTAGCGTTACCGCACAATATAACAACTTGTTACCAACTTACACAAGTTTCACATGTTTTTCCATTCAATTAGGATTATATGTGAGAATAGACACGTGTTCTGGGCAGTAGTCTGGAGTGTGTAAGAACTAAATCTCGCCCTGTATTTAAATATTGTACAAGTGTAATATTGTATTTTAATCAATAAAGTCCTTTATTATTATTATTATTATTATTTTTTAACATTAATATTTGGTAAACCATCAACCATTTTATTTCCAATTAACTTTGTCAAACTAGTGTCAGAAACATGACCAAGTCTTCTGTGCCAAATTTCTTCTACCTTCACGTACAAACCATGCACATTATCATTTAATTCAATAAGGTATAGCTTGCCTACCTTCTTTTCTTCTAAAATAACCTTTTCTTCTTGTTTTTGTTCTTTTCTTTAGGTAAAATTCCTTTCACTTTTATAAATTGCAGAAGCATTTTGCAGAGTAAACCTTTTCTAATATTATTTAGTTGTTTTTTCACTTTAAAAATTATCACATATAAATGTATTGTGATAAGATTTTGCGGACGGCAGCTCAATATGTCGGAGGCACCTGTTAATGGGGGGTTTGGAACGTGAAAAATAACTTTGTTAATTGGAGGTTTTTATATAGGGCGCCATCTAGAGTATTTCTGGATTGGTAACTTAGTGCTCTAGATCACTATTTATATCATTATATGAAATTTTATGTTATATTTGTTCAATTCTGAAAGAAAAATTTATATTTTTGTAAGTTGGATATATTAAACGAAATCTGAAATTTATATACGTTACATTTATTATATGATTATGTCATTTATAAAAAAGATACATGGAGTTGCCCTGTTGAGTACATCACTGGTGTAATGAGGTGATTTTAATGGTTATTAAACTAATTATGAATACTCATTATTAATGAATGAGTATTTGGACTAATGTAAATTAGTTTTACAAAATAAATGAGAAGTAGGATAAGCTATTCCTCTATGAGGATTTATGTATAAAAAATAGTTCTGAGGGAACGTTTGATGGTTACTTAACTTAAGAAATAGATTTTCTGGAATAAACCCATTTTCCTTCGGAATAAGTTTGGCTCAAGCAACATTGGTTCATCACAGCGACCTCTCCTCACGAATACCAATAGTGTGCACAATAGTGATATCGATAAAGCTTTGTCCTCTTGGTCCACAGAAGGTGGCTGGATTTCCTGGTTCATTTAATGTAAATAAATTTTGTTGTGTTAAAAATCCTTGTAGCTCAATTCCCCGGTTATTTGTAAAAGGACTATGCCAATTTGTGTGTTTAGCGTTAGCGTCAATTCCAATGATTATATTTTCGCAGTTAGCGATTTCTGCCTCTAAGCTCTCAATGTGAGGTTCTATCTCTTCTCCAAATGGGAAGTAGACACTTGTAATAACGAATTCAGATTGATTATACGAAATATTTGCTTTCGCTATTGTTCGACTGTGTTTAAATTCAAATATTTTAATTTCTAAATTTAGGACGATAATGCATGCAAGAAATTGGAGTTCCTTATGGGCTATAACTATAAGTTCTCTACTCCTTGGAATATCGAAATGATTCTTAAATGTGTTTCTATATGTATAAGGTTCCTGAACCAGTAGGATATCAAATTCCTCCTCTATGGCCGTTTGTATTATGTCGGCTGTTGCCGTTTTCTTGCCTTGAAGGTTGACCTCTCCTATTTTCAGCTTACCAGTGGATTGGTGTGCTAGCTGTTCCGATCTATTATTGCAGTCTTCCTTCCTCAAAGTCAATATTGGAGATGTACTCCTCCATACGTCGTTTGTATGCTTGACACTTGGCGTCTCTTGGGACGTGTTTAGTGTCATTTAATTTTGCCCTGACACATAGCGTACACTTCATTTTGCCCTCGTTATTTTTATTTGTGCACTGTCGTCGTATTCCTCTGAACAGTACCCACAGCATTTCTTCTGATTGCATGTTGTCGCCGTGTGCCCGAACCCTTGGCAATTGAAACACTTCGTGATTTGTATTCTGTCCGCCACTTTGCATGAATGCCATCCCATATATAAATTCCCTTTCTGTATGAGACACGTAGAAAATATCTTTCTGGATATTTTGCCGGGGTCGTAAGGTCGCTCAAGAAAGACGCAGTTTTGTGGGGAGATCTCATTTATTGTTCAACAATATAGTTAAGTTGCCTCGAGTAAAAATGTGAACACAGTTGATCGGGTTAACGTTATCTAAAAACTAAGAACACGAATAAGTCCTAAGTTCTGTATATTAGTGCAAAAATACGACTTACCCAAGAACACCAGACGTTTATTATTAAACTTTATTTGGTTTAATATAAATCAATCCAGAGGATGATCACAATTTTAATAGATAACTGAAATAAACCCACTGCTAACCTATATCAGCTGATATGGTAGGTCAGTGATGTCACCAATAATTGTAAATTAAAGTCCCTAGATTTGAAATATAGGTTAATAAGAAAGTGTAACAAGTTCAAGGTCAACTGTGTTTACCTACACTCGAGGTTAGAATTTTGACAAGTAATTATTCGATACAATATAAATTCAAATTATTAATTTGTACTTTCTTAAAAAAAAGGACCCTGTTTCATGTAATAGCCTTGTTCTAGTTTCCGGATCGACCTCAACCACCCAATGACTATAGTGCTTGTCCAAACTTGAAGACTGGTTCAATTTTAATTTCGTCCTGCCCAACAAAATTTTCCGCACGTTGAATATGGTTAATCTCGGCTTTAACTTCCCCGGAATCGTGGCCTTGAGCTCGATTTTCTTTAACACATCAGAGTCGAGTTATTTCGCTTGAGTTCGATTCTATAATTACGCTTTTGTCTTTCCCCGTGAAAATTTTTGTGGGCTTAAATCCTAGTTTTCCTGGGTTTAATTTTTCTATTGCACGTTTCTTGCTATCCGAACTAGTCGTGGCTTCAGTGGCGTCTGTAGTTGTTAGTTTGACCCTGTAAGTCGTTACTGCATTTATGGGCTTTTTAAGTCCAGGAACTCTAATGTTTCTCGCCGCTGCATTTGCATACGTGTTTCCCTGACCTTGATTTGTGTTCTGAATTTGATTTGGTCCCGTGCGAATTTCATTTATTAAATCCCTTTGCGCGAAGATCTCCTTTCTTAGGTCCTCTAATTCCATCGCATTGTTAAGGTACAAGAATTCGGCCTCGCCTTGAAGACGAATGTCTTTCGCTATTCTTCTAGCTGATTTTATACCTCCTGCCAGTTTGTTTCTGCATTCTGCGCTTTCCCTTTTAAGTTTAGTAATATTTAATTCTAGCGAATTAAGAACTGAACACAATCGTTGCATCCTTTCTTCAAATAGTGCATGTCCCGTAAGAGCTGTACCGCCCGGAGAGTCTTGTGCCTTTCGCTTTTTATTTTTGCCAAATGAAAATGAATTGTCCTCGGACACCGGTGATTGATTTGTGCCAGCCAAGTTTCTTCGAAAATAAGTTCCCGCTCTAGTTATGGTTCCGACGACTAACATAACGTTGTTATGGCGTTGAAACGGCGCCAGTTCAGCCCTGATCCGCGAAGCGCATTCGTAGCTAACGGACCCAGATGTTTACGTCGCAGCCCCAGTATGGCAAGGGACTGCTCCGATCTTAAGACTTCAAATGCCGCGATAGGAGATGGTTGCAGTGCCATAAATCACGGATTCTGCATTTACCTGTACCCCCTTTTTCGATATTCGTTAACTACGTACCGAGTGAATGAAGCTTCTTCTCGATACTTTTCGATCCGGTGCGCATCCATCTAAGTCGACTACTCCTCCGACCACTTGCGCGTCCACTACAGCGAGTGTTGTGCCGTGTCGCGCAACTATATCTGGTTTACGTGGCCCGACATGAGTCTCGTATGTGTTCATACTCGACTATCCACCCCTCACCATTTAGGGGTTCCCCAACCTTTCTTGCAATAGCATTGTGCCGAAGTATACGACCGCCGTGGGTTCGGAAACACTTCTAAATGCAATGCGCCGCGGTTTCTGTTTCTGCACAGCCAGCGCGACAATTGACATCCCTTCCATGTATCCGCACTCCACGGGTGGTTCGGATCCTTGTCGGGATAGCGTTTATTCTCACGTGATGATAGTGCACATAATCTTCGCCAGGAATAGAAGTATTAGTACTTCCCACCCACTCGGTGTTCAGTGGAGTAGCGTCCGACTTTCTAACACTGAAATAAAAATCGCAGTTTTCTCGCCTCCTCCCTGAGTCCGGTTTCGAATATCATTCCAGATTTCTTCCTCATAATGTACCGCGTTTTCCTGTCTAGAATAAGTAAAAACTAAAAAATTATCAGGCGCTGCCCTGGTCACTTATTATAGAAAAGAAAATGTACGGTTGCGATCGGCTAACTGGCATCAGTACGGGCACAGGGGTTCATGGATTAAAAATTATGATAATAAGCTTAGTTTAACACCTTGGGCGCCAGAATCTTGTAAACATACATGTGCTTGGCAGTTTATGTGTTAAGATTCAAACACATAAAAAATAATGTACTAGAATATTAATTATCTTTTACAGCATGTATAAACCTGAAAAATAACTATGATTTGAATAGATTTGTATATCTTGTGTTGATTATAATTTAAACAAAAACTCAAATATGTGCTGTTACAATGTTTATTTAAAATGACAAGTAGACAACTTTAATTAATCATATTAATTAAAATAAAATTATAAATTACCAAAAGTATGGTGAAAAGACCCCATTGCGAAATATAAAAAAAAAATGTGGTGAACTACCCTATTGCAAAAATGTTAAAATATGTATACCAAAATTATTATGGTGAATAACCTAAATAAAAACAGTAATATAAGGTATGTGTTAATAAGTGAAAAATAGTAATCTAGGCGTACGGCCCAAAGTTGCAACTTTGTTTACAAACCAACCTAGAATATTCATAATAAAATAGAGCACCTTAATAAATATTAAAATTTGAGAACTTGGATATTTTACCAAAAATAAATATAGTAAACCGCATTTTCATTATTTACACTAAAACTATAAAAACCTATTAATTACAGTTGTCCCTGGAACGACCAAATACGTTGTCCCACTCCCTGATGATGTACGTCACTGTGCAGAACATTTCCTTGTCCTTGCCTTGAGAACTCCTTACAAATTTGAACACGTTTGAAACTCAAACGCTTGAGGATCCATTGAAACGTTTGTAAACCTCTTGGCTTAAAAACGGTACTGCAATTTACTGAACATCTTGAAAAATCTTGAAAACTCTTGAAAACTAAAGTGGAAAATTGAAGAACACCTCAATGAAAATTGAAGTTAAAGTTGAAATGGAAAGCTTCGCCATCGATACTCGTAAAATTTGAGATAACGGTAACGTTGTAAAATATAAAAGCTTCACCAACAATATTCATAAAATTTGGGATAGAGGTATCGTCAAAACATTCGAAGAACGTTAGAACAGAAATGGAAAAGCTTCACCAACAATCTAGAAAGAAAGAACAGCGACTTTAGAACTCAGCCATCGATATGAAAAATCGAAATCCGTAATTAGATTTAAAATAAACTTACCCAGTCCAAAACTGAATTAATTGGAGCAGTAAGTGCTGAATACTAGAATACTCTGCAGCCTGAAGCCTTCATCTGTACGCCTCTAATGAAAATAAAGAAAACAACGTGTTAAACACTTGTAACTTAGGTAACCAAAAAGCGACTTACTTTGAAAGATGAATATTGTGGAATTTCCATTAAAACTGCTTGAACTAATTACGTAGGATTATACTACACTTCATTACAAACTTATTGCAACATTTTTACACAAACATAAACCACGGATGGTTTCACAAAAATCAGATTCTGATTTTACGACCTGAACGCCATTGCTTGTCGTTTTGAAAAAGAACGCCACTCCCTTCAACTCCGGCAAGGTACAAAACTCCCCCCGTGGCGAAACTTGGAACTACGAACAACAAATCGATTTTGAGGGTAGGCAACACAAAAAACATCTATTCATAATCCCCATAATACTTGAAAATAAAGAAAAAGAATACTCTAAATAAGTTTAAAATGCCTAGCCATACATCTAACAATCGTTTCATATGGTTTAAGAAATGATACGACGAAAATAAACCAACTTGAAGTCATCAGCTGACCATGCAATGCATACTGTATACCTGAATGCGGGTAGAAGTAAAACTAACCTCAAAATTAGGTAAACAATCTTTGATAATGATTTTATCCGACTTCCAGAAGCTTTAGCTGTGATTAAAAAGGTAAGACTAGCTGAAAAACATCAGTAGCTAACTCAAGTACTGAATGTAGTAGATTACTAGACGTTTGTTATTATATTTTAGGCTATCAAAAGTAAACACCAAAAATAAGACAAATTCTGTAATAAAAGAAAAATGACCCAGCAAATGGAATCAAGGACCATCGCAAGACTTCCACAAGACCATACAATAAGTCTGTACTCAATCTTATATGTGCAAATAGAAAGAAATACTAACTTCTGAAAAAATGGTAACATCGTATGATTACGTGACACAGATCAGGTAATCTTTAAAAACAGTGGCAGTCATAACTGCTACACAGCCCTCCTCCGAATAAATAAAAAATATTTATTCCCAAAAATATTTTTTAACCCAGAGTATAAACTCCAATAGTTAACTCTAAATAGAACATTACAATATCACAAAGAATAACCCCGTAACCAAAAAAAATTACTCCTAACTTATGCTACTAGCATATTCTGATTCTGTAACCAAAAACTATTAAATTTACTTATTATTTATTGTAGCTTTATTCCCCTTTCCGAATATATACAAAAATAAAAATATTTATTTATTTTTCATTGCATTTCTATCCAATTTTTATGAATCAATATTGAATCAATGTTTATTGAACTTGTTATTGAATGCATTTTTATTGAATTTTTAGTTAAGCCTGATATCTACGCGTACCACACGCCTATTTACTAGGGACAAATCCATGAATTGACAAAATCGAGTTATAGTTACACAATCGGGAAGTTACATAATCGGGAAAATTCTTATTAACTAAAATTCAACAACAATGACTTTTTAATATCAATAATCCTTATTATTGACACTAAGTCCAAAAACTTTTTAGTCCATAGTTTTGACCGTTATTAACCTTTTAATTTTTCAGGTATTCTAATCAAGATCTCAATCAAAACTGAAGAACACTCACTCTACACCCATCTACTAAAATGTCGCAGCAATCAGTTCTAGACCTGATCCCTCGAGCATCAAAGAAAATATTTTTTTTTTTTACAATATTTGACTTTATTTTATTTAAAATAAAGTTTAACTATTTACACTTGACTTTTACTCACTCTTAGCTAATATTTACAATTAACGGTTTTATTTTTCTTTCTGAAATTTAAAAACTCATGCATGCAGTTATCCGACGGATACATCACTATTCGAACCCAAATATTTCTTAAGATCTTTAACGTGCCAGTCTCCAATGGATTGACCGTTTTTATCCTGTAACACATAAACCAAATTTGACTTTTTACCTATTATCTTACATAACACGTACTTAGGCGCTAATTTTGACGCAAAATAATTTACTGCGCTGGAAAGAACTTTATTTCTTTTCCATACCTTCTCACCTATCGTGAACGTTACGTCACGCTTTCTAAGGTTATAGGCTCTTCTATTTCGCTCGTATGCTTCATGCAATTTAGTTTTTACATCCGCAAAAATGTCTTTTAACCCAACTAAATCCTTAAAATACATTTCCCGAGAATCCGGTTCCAACTCAACGTCTTGAGTGGACGAAAGTTTGCCATAGTAAGCCCCTGTTAAAGGTACGATTCTTCCAAAATTGAGAAACGCCGGCGAATGTCCGTGGACCTCATTAACTGCGGTACGAAGCGCAAGACCTATTTTACCTATATTTTTATCCCATTCCCGGTGATTTTCTTTTATATAAGACCTTATCGCCGTTTCTACCGTTCGATTCTGTCTTTCTGTAGGATTTACTTGTGAATGAAATTTGGCATTGTACCAGATTTTTTGAACTTGATAGTCGTCCGCAAGCTTTTTGAAAGCTTTCCCAGCAAACTGAGTACCATTATCGACAATAATGTACTGCGGTACGCCATATATTAAGAACACCTGATTTTCTATAAATTTTATTACACCTTGAGCAGTAGCTGTTTTCAAAGGTTGTAAAAGTGTATATTTTGTGAACCAATCAGATACTACTAATAAATAACAAAACCCTCCATTCGATCTAGGTAATGGACCTATAAAATCTGTTGAAATACACTGCCAAGGGAAACTAATATTCTTTTCTTTACCCATCAACCCATGACGTGCATAATTCGGAACCTTTTGTTCAGCGCAAATTTTACAACACTTAACATATTTCAAAATATCTGATCTCATACGTGGCCAAAAATATTCTTGTGATACCCTATTAAAAGTTTTATAAAAACCCATGTGAGCTGCTAAAGGATCATCATGACATTCTTTCATAACAAGCACCCTACAGAGTCTCGGAACCAACAACTTCCACTCTTTAATATTCGTTTTAATACCTAAATTAGAACGATCAAATTTATATATTTTATCTTCTACAATTCTATACTCTTTATATTGATTTGGACTCTTCAATATCTTTTCTCTTAATGAAACATAGTACTCATCTTTACCATACTGTTCCGAATCAAATGATATTAAATTAACTGACGGAAATACTGGTTTTTCTGGTTCAACTTCTTCAAAAGCCCTACTTAATGCATCTGGAACTACTTGTAAACTACCCTTACGATATGTAATATTCATGTCATACTGTTGGAGTTTAACCGCCCATCTAGCAATTCTTCCTGTCGGGTCTTTAAAATTTGCTAAATACTTTAAACTAGAATGGTCTGTTATAACATTAAACCTAACTCCTTCAATATATCCCCTGAAACGATCAATCGCGAATAAAAGAGCTAAACATTCTTTTTCACCGGTGCTAAAATTTCTTTCTGATCTTGAGAGAGTTCTTGAGGCGTATGCAATAACCTTTTCCTTTCCCTCCTGAACCTGTGTTAACACTGCTCCCAAACCTACATTACTAGCGTCACATTGTATGGTGAAAACAAGGTCGTACCTAGCACTGGTTAAAACCGGAGCTGAAACAAGAGCTTCTTTTATTTTAACAAACGCGACTTCAGCTTCATTATTCCATTTAATTGGTTGTTTCTTTCCTAAACCTTTCAGCAAAGCATTAAGTGGTGCTACTAACGTTGCAAAATTTTTTACAAACCGTCTGTACCATGAACATAACCCTATAAACCGTTTAATCTCTGTAGTTGTACTAGGACGTTTATAATTTAACATATCCTGTACTTTTTCTATATCTGTGCGTAACCCTTCTCTATCCAAAACAAAACCCAAATACTTTAATGATTTTCTAAAAAATTTACACTTATCAAAATTTATTGTAAGATTAGCTTCTTTTAAAATACGATAAACCTCTTTTAGCAGACGTATATGTTCTTCAAAACTAGATGATACTATTATTATGTCATCTAAATATACAAAAATATATGGTTCAAAGGCAGCACCAAACAATTTATCCATCAATCGTTGTTGCCTTTGCGCCGCGTTAGCCAACCCAAAACACATACGATTAAAGTGAAATAGACCATAGCCAGGTACAGTGAAAGCGCATTTTTCCTTTGACCTTTCAGTCAGTGGAATCTGCCAAAAAGCTTTTTTCAGATCGATTGTAGAAATATATCTCGCCTTACCAAGCATACTTAAAATTCTATCAATTTTTGGTAATGGATAAGAATCCTTCTTTGTTTGAGCATTTAATTTTCTACCATCGAAACAAAGCCTATGCGATCCATCAGATTTTTTCACTAACAATACCGGACTATTATAATCGCTATTCGAAGGAGAGACTACCCCTTGTGCTAACATATCTTTTAATTCTTTAACTAAAATTTCTTGCATATACGGAGACATTTGGTATTGTCGCATTTTAAAAGGTTTGTTATCCCCAGTATCAATATCATGTTTCATTATATGAGTACACCCTAACTTATCTTTTTTTAGTTCTTTGAACAAATCTTTAACTTTATTAGCTAAATGTTCCTGATCACTACTTAACTCTAAAATTCCAAATTCATTACTAGAATTAATACTATTTATTTCTACTTTATTCAAAAATTTCCAAGAATTATTTTCGAAACTTAGAGATATAGAAAATTGTTTCAAAAAATCTACTCCAAAAATAAATTCTGTTTGCAAAGTCGGTACTACTAAAATTTTTAAAACATTTACTGTATCATTGACTGTAATTGGTAACTCCACAAAACCTAAAACTTTTTGATGTGCCTTATCAGCCGTAGTTACATATGGTATACTACTATTACAAATTTCTAAATTTAAACTTTTAATCAAACTAATTCCCAAATTTCCTATAACTGAACAGTTAGCGCCAGTATCTATTAATGCTACTATTTGCTTATTAGCGATACTTGCTTTTATATAAGGCCTATTATCATTTGGTAAATTTTCAAAAGGATTTAAATTTACTAAGGAAATTAAGTGATTTTTATAAAATGCTTTTACTTTTTCTAGCCAAATTGTCCAATTGAACCAATTGTCTTCGTAGCTACTAGTTATCTTACTATCAGGTATGGCCTTATGAAGTAGTGAGCGTCGGCCGGGATTTCCCACTACTGCTCTACATTTTTTTTGACAATTAGAACAATCTTTTAAAAATACGTCTTTTTTTCCACAACGGTAACAAAACTTAGTCCTTTTTGCAAGACATTTACTAAAAACATGATTAATTCCATTACAATTATAACAGACTATTTGCTTTACTTGATTACTACTATTTACTGTACTATTATTTTCTGAACTGCTATTTTTCTGATTTTTATTACTATTAAAATTACTGCTACTATTACTACCAAAAGATTTATATCCATTATTTCTGAAATTTCTATTATAGTTACCATTACTATTATTATTATTTCTAAAATTGTTACTAAAATTACTATTTGAATTTATCTGACAACAGTGCCCTTCTTTACAAACATTTTTACTACTACTTGCTTTATTTACACAACTACTTTCCTCTGCAAAACTACTATCTTGAGTTTCTACCACATTTACCCTAGGTACTGATTTCTTATAAATTGCGTTTTTATCTGTTACACTTTTTTGTTTCAAAATGTAAGCTTCATCTAACTTTTTACAATACTTTCTGAGGTCTTCAATCGAGTTTACTTCTACTAATGATAACGGAGTAAAATAATGTGGAAGTATCCTTTCCCTAATTGTTTTCAATTTTGTAAAATCACTAGGATAACGCAAAAGTCTCTTAAATAATGTCTCCATAGCCGCTGTAAAAACTGAAATTGACTCATCTGGTTTTTGATACTTTGCCCTGATGTCATCCCAAGTATGATCATCTACACTAGCAGACAAAAATTCTTTCTTTAATAATCCTATTAACTCTGACCAATTATTAACTGAACCTTTAACTGACAAAAACCAAGAGAGCGCCGGCTCTTTAAATAAGTCATAAGCTGTTTTAAATAAAATTTCATCTGAGACGTTTCTACAAACTTTTAAATAATCTACTTTTTCAATGAACGAAAGTACGTCTCCAGTACCGTCAAAAGAAACACCCCATTTATAAACAGGTACAGGCTTTATAAAGTCCGGGTCTGATCTAGCCGAAGTATTAGCTGCTGCATGAAACGTTGTGTCATTTAAAGAAATTCTTGTCATATTAGTTTCATTGACCTTATTCTCATGCGCAGTATGAGCCTCAATCAAATCCGCCTCTAATTCTAAACAAGTGGCTTTAGAAATCTGTAAAAATTTTGTCCTATCTGCTTCTTTATCCTTTACTTCCGGAAACCTATTTAAACGCTTATTTATGTGCGCTAGATTTGACTTTATACGAATGAGTTGAGAAATTGAGTACTCAAACTCCTCAAGTTCTTTAACTAAAGTTTTTACAATATCAATATTATCATTAATAGCTTTTACCTCATTATTGAAATTAAACTCCGGATCGACATATTTATTGTCCTCCGTTTCCCTTGCTATAGCTCTACTCAATGTTTTAATTTTCGCATTTCTATCATTCCTAGCCGTTAAAGACCTAATACGCAATTCATAATTTATTTGCTCTACCGTCAAATATCTAAGATCCATTTTATTTAAATCTTCCATGATTAAAATTTTAATTTATTACTAAAATTTACTATCAAAAATCTGTCAAAATCTGTCAAAAATCTTTCGCAATCTCTCTTTAAATAGTCAATATTCTTTCTAAAAATATTCTCTCTCAAAAATCTTTTGAAAATCTTTCAGAAATCTTTCAAAAATCTCTCGCAATCTCACTCAAAATTTGCAATATTTTTTCAAAAATACTTGCCCTGTCCGCCACTCTTTTTTAGATTCGGATCGGAACCAAAAACTCCACGATTTATTCTCGCGTACTACTACACCTTTTTTGTTCACCCTGTATATTTCAGAATTTCACAAACTCAAAAAATCTCTCATCTTTCATCAAACTTTAATCCATTCTATATATTTTAGAATTTCATAACCAAAAACCTCTCAACTTTATTTTCTCCTATATATTTTAGAACTAAAATAACTCACTGGCCAAACTTTTCTCTCTTTATTTTACTCTATATATTTCAGAATTAAAATAATCAAAACTATGCACCAAAATGTTTGCTTTTCAAAAAAAATTCTCTCTAACTTTTATTTTTACCCTGTATATTTCAGAATCAAAAATAACCAAAAACTGTACCACTGCGTCCAATACTTTTTTTATTACGATCCTATATATTTTAGAATTCGAATAAAACTCAAAACTTTACCCTTTTGGTACTCTCAACCTATCCGTGGTTTCTTTTCTCCCTGTATACACCAAACTATTTTTTAAACATTGCACACCTATTGTTTAAATCAAATCAACAACCATATCCAGTTTTGTCTAAATATCTTAAAAATATCTTAAAAATATCTCAAAAAAAATTTTTTTTTTTTTTTTTTTTTACTTTATATTTTTTTCACAAACTTCAAAAATTTAAAAGTTAAACTAGCTTAATCCCACGTTATTTGGGCGCCATTGTGTACCGCGTTTTCCTGTCTAGAATAAGTAAAAACTAAAAAATTATCAGGCGCTGCCCTGGTCACTTATTATAGAAAAGAAAATGTACGGTTGCGATCGGCTAACTGGCATCAGTACGGGCACAGGGGTTCATGGATTAAAAATTATGATAATAAGCTTAGTTTAACACCTTGGGCGCCAGAATCTTGTAAACATACATGTGCTTGGCAGTTTATGTGTTAAGATTCAAACACATAAAAAATAATGTACTAGAATATTAATTATCTTTTACAGCATGTATAAACCTGAAAAATAACTATGATTTGAATAGATTTGTATATCTTGTGTTGATTATAATTTAAACAAAAACTCAAATATGTGCTGTTACAATGTTTATTTAAAATGACAAGTAGACAACTTTAATTAATCATATTAATTAAAATAAAATTATAAATTACCAAAAGTATGGTGAAAAGACCCCATTGCGAAATATAAAAAAAAAATGTGGTGAACTACCCTATTGCAAAAATGTTAAAATATGTATACCAAAATTATTATGGTGAATAACCTAAATAAAAACAGTAATATAAGGTATGTGTTAATAAGTGAAAAATAGTAATCTAGGCGTACGGCCCAAAGTTGCAACTTTGTTTACAAACCAACCTAGAATATTCATAATAAAATAGAGCACCTTAATAAATATTAAAATTTGAGAACTTGGATATTTTACCAAAAATAAATATAGTAAACCGCATTTTCATTATTTACACTAAAACTATAAAAACCTATTAATTACAGTTGTCCCTGGAACGACCAAATACGTTGTCCCACTCCCTGATGATGTACGTCACTGTGCAGAACATTTCCTTGTCCTTGCCTTGAGAACTCCTTACAAATTTGAACACGTTTGAAACTCAAACGCTTGAGGATCCATTGAAACGTTTGTAAACCTCTTGGCTTAAAAACGGTACTGCAATTTACTGAACATCTTGAAAAATCTTGAAAACTCTTGAAAACTAAAGTGGAAAATTGAAGAACACCTCAATGAAAATTGAAGTTAAAGTTGAAATGGAAAGCTTCGCCATCGATACTCGTAAAATTTGAGATAACGGTAACGTTGTAAAATATAAAAGCTTCACCAACAATATTCATAAAATTTGGGATAGAGGTATCGTCAAAACATTCGAAGAACGTTAGAACAGAAATGGAAAAGCTTCACCAACAATCTAGAAAGAAAGAACAGCGACTTTAGAACTCAGCCATCGATATGAAAAATCGAAATCCGTAATTAGATTTAAAATAAACTTACCCAGTCCAAAACTGAATTAATTGGAGCAGTAAGTGCTGAATACTAGAATACTCTGCAGCCTGAAGCCTTCATCTGTACGCCTCTAATGAAAATAAAGAAAACAACGTGTTAAACACTTGTAACTTAGGTAACCAAAAAGCGACTTACTTTGAAAGATGAATATTGTGGAATTTCCATTAAAACTGCTTGAACTAATTACGTAGGATTATACTACACTTCATTACAAACTTATTGCAACATTTTTACACAAACATAAACCACGGATGGTTTCACAAAAATCAGATTCTGATTTTACGACCTGAACGCCATTGCTTGTCGTTTTGAAAAAGAACGCCACTCCCTTCAACTCCGGCAAGGTACAAAACTCCCCCCGTGGCGAAACTTGGAACTACGAACAACAAATCGATTTTGAGGGTAGGCAACACAAAAAACATCTATTCATAATCCCCATAATACTTGAAAATAAAGAAAAAGAATACTCTAAATAAGTTTAAAATGCCTAGCCATACATCTAACAATCGTTTCATATGGTTTAAGAAATGATACGACGAAAATAAACCAACTTGAAGTCATCAGCTGACCATGCAATGCATACTGTATACCTGAATGCGGGTAGAAGTAAAACTAACCTCAAAATTAGGTAAACAATCTTTGATAATGATTTTATCCGACTTCCAGAAGCTTTAGCTGTGATTAAAAAGGTAAGACTAGCTGAAAAACATCAGTAGCTAACTCAAGTACTGAATGTAGTAGATTACTAGACGTTTGTTATTATATTTTAGGCTATCAAAAGTAAACACCAAAAATAAGACAAATTCTGTAATAAAAGAAAAATGACCCAGCAAATGGAATCAAGGACCATCGCAAGACTTCCACAAGACCATACAATAAGTCTGTACTCAATCTTATATGTGCAAATAGAAAGAAATACTAACTTCTGAAAAAATGGTAACATCGTATGATTACGTGACACAGATCAGGTAATCTTTAAAAACAGTGGCAGTCATAACTGCTACAATAATCATAGGACAAATAACGTGGTTGTGCCAGTCTTTGACCACTTAGGGACTATTTTTAACTTTAAAATACTATAAATGGTTTAAATTAAAGCAAATTTAAATTTTTTTTTTTTTTGGTCATAGCTTTGTTATTTAAGTTTATAAATAAGGTACTAAAATGTATAAAGAAACATTGAAAATATTTATTTTACTTATTTAAACGAAAAAACTACATTTTGTACCAGTCATTGACCACGCTGCTCCAGTTTTCGTCTAATTATTGTACCAATAATTGACCATATATTTTTTTACTTTTATCTTGAGATTAAAATAATTATTACATTGGGCATAAGGTTATAATTGGAATAAAATATCAAAAAAGTTATAAAACTAATTAAATTTTAAATATTTATTTATAATTTAAAGTGCTCATAGGAACAAAAAAATATATATTCTTATATCTATGAACAAAAATAAAACTTTTTTTCAAAAACAAAAATAAAACTTTTTTTCTTGAATAGGGTTTCTGACGTTTACTGATAAATATCACTAAAATCTCACAGCATTAGGTACCATAACAAATAGAAATAATAAGGAACAAAATAATAGTTTAAAAACTAAGCTTAGATAAAGAATCATGACTATAGTTTGATAAAACCGTAGATCTATATTAATGAACTAAACTACTCTATAGAGTCCCCTTTTATTAATCAAAATAGGCTCTTGGATATTTTTTACAATATCTTCTATATTGTAAAGTAATATATCCTCTTGAGCAGGCCATTTCCAATTTGCCCCGCTTTTAAGCATTGTTTTTATTTCGACCTCGGTTATACCGTTGCTATTTCTGATATCTATAATTTTTCCTGGATATTGGACATTATCATCCTTTACAATAACCCAGCAACCTTTCCTGATATCTATGTTATTTCTAGAATTATTTTTTTCTTTTGCTTCTTTCTTTTTCTGTTCTTCTATAATTCTTTGTTCTTTTCTTTCATTTCTCATTTTATCTCGTTCATTTTTTATTTTATCTTGTTCAATCTTTTTTCTTTCACGTTCAGCCTTTTTTGTTTCTTTTTCTTTTTCCAAATTTTCTTTCTCATTCTGTTTTTTTTGTAAAAGTCTTGCCATTCTAACGAGTTAAAGGAGTTATTTCTGTTTCTATAAATACTGGAGACTCATGACATCTATCCTCTACTTCAGACTCGCTGCTGGATTTGGAGTTCCTTTTTAATGGCGTTTTTTCTCTTTTCTTTAAAAAGTCTGCAAAGTTTTCCTCTTCTATAGTGCTTTCATCATCTTCAGAATTTTCTTTCTCTATAGGAGGTTCGTTGTTGGTGAGATCTTCTATTAAAGTTGCTGGTTCTAAAGGTTTTGAATTTTTAATTTGTTCCTCACTATTTATGAATAAAATGGTTTCATTTTCAATTAAATCTGTAATATCAATTCCATCATCCATGTCCACTATTATATTATTTAATAACTCGGAATCAGCCGTAAAGTCCATATTATCCATAATATCATTAACTATATCATTATTTTCCAAATCGCCCACTGCATTTTCCAAAATTATATTTTCATTCAATTCCAAAAGAGATTCACTTAGGTTTTCAGAAGTGGAGTTTCTAAGTTGAAGCCAAAAATAAAATAAGGAAGTATCTTCTAAGTCACCGCTCCATGTATTTCCAGAACTTAGGAAAGATGGTAGTTTTTTCTCTATCTTATTTTCTAAATATTCTAAAAATTCTTTGGCTTTATATGTTTTAGAAGGTCTGGGATTTTCTTTTAGTTTGGGCGGATCAGAATTTTTAAATATTTTTTTAAAGTATATATTTCCTTCGTTAAAGGGATGAAGTCCACATGATTTAAAGCCATTTGATATTGTTTTTACTTTATCTTTCATATTATCAATGGCCGTTTTTAATATCCCAGCAAAATCATATCTAGCGAGCTTTGCCCCATTATTTTCAACTCTCCAGTTATGAATAGCTTTTTTATACTCACTCTTCAATGGATGAAAAAAAGCTACATCCAGTGGTTGCAAAACATGAGTAGAATTTGGAAACAATGCAACTAAAATAATTTTATTTTCAGAACAAAAATTGGATAATGCCATAGTTAAATGGGATGAATGGCCATCAACAAATAAAAGTACGGGTAGTTCTATTTCATTTTTTATGAGCCACGGGTGAAAAATATTAGCTACATATTCAAAAAATAATTCACCGGTCATCCGTCCATTGTCTGTTTTGCCTATTGCCCAATCCTTTGGAACACTCTGAATAACCTTATAAGGTATTCTTTTAAATGCATAAACTATCAGGGGGGGTGGTAGCTCTCCAGCTGCGCTACACATTATTAAAGCGGTTAAACATTCTTTCTCATCATTGTTAATAAAATTATAGATAACTTTTTCGCCCTTTTTGACGATTACCTTAGATTCTTTTGGACTGAGAAAAAATGCTGATTCGTCACAATTATAAACTCGTTTTGGATCTTCGGTAATATCTAATATTGACTGAGACTTCAAGTACTCTCTTTCTTCAGAAAATCACTTTTTTATATTGTTTTCAGTTACTATAGCTCTAGCTCTAGTTAAATTTTGAGATGTGCGCTCTGTTAAGTCTGGATGTCTTTTTTTAAAGGATTGATACCATTTACGGCCAGGCCTACCATCTTTAAATGGATTTTCTCGATTAAGGTTTCTTACCAAAAGCTGAACGCTATCTAGTAGTTGGTCTTTAGTTACAGGAAATCCTCGGTTTGATAAGTTAATTATCCAATCTACTAATAACTTTTCTTCATTTGTGGTTAAAATGGTTTCGGGTCCCATTTTTCTTTCCATTGGTGTTAAACCTTTGTGTTTATAAATCAGCGTAGTTTTTGGTATATTATATACTTGGCTAGCCCTGTTATAAGACATACCATTGTCCACAGCTTGAATTGCATTTTTTAAATTTTCCTCTATATTTAGAGAAAGGCATGCCTAAAAAAAATATAGTATGTAGGTAGTAAATAGTATTTATATTCGTCTACCTTAAGAAAAACAAATGGCCAAAGTCTGGTCTGCGCACAGTTTAGTACGTTATTATTTCAGGGATAATATCGTTTATTAAAAATATTAATTAAAATTGTTTTATTGTATAAACAAGGATGGTTTTAATAAATCGTAATATATTTCACGATGTTTTGTTCCAGTATTTGTCCAAAGCTCGTACCAGTATTTGACCATCTAATAAATGCATTTATATTTGTCTTTTTCAAGAAAAACACATTGTCAAGGACTGGTCTTTACATGCTTTATCAAGTCAGTAAATATAAATTTTAATTGAAAGTGTTTCATTATATTAAAAATATTAAAAATATGATAGTCAAAAAGTACAACTTAACCAGTGTTTGACTATTTTGCTCCAGTATTTGTCCAAAGCTTGTACCAGTAAATGACCATTTAATAATTGACTAGTATTTTTTTTAACGATTTAATGAAAATATTATATATTTTGATACTAAATTATATTTCTTTAATATATGATAATTCGATTAAAAAAAAATACATTTATATCATGATTTAAAGACAAAATATACTTACTTTTCTTATAAGATGAAGCTTAACAAAAACTTAACACTTTTAGAGCGTTCTGCTCCGCTCTCTGCGCCAGCTCACAATGAAGCGTGGTAAAAACTAAATACCCCCTCCTATGGCTTGAAATATAGAGTTACGTTAGGCCGAAACTTCATAGATGGCACTCCCACTTAAAATACATTTTTTAACTATTACATTACCTTAATTTTATAATAAAAAGGAAAACTTAGTCAACGACTGGCTCTTGCTCAAAGACTGGCACAACCACCTTAAGTCTTTTTTAGACTTAGGGCCAAGTCCCCCCAACTGTGTAAGGACTCCCTTGTCGCCCTAAACCAGGTCAGTGCGGTTCCCTCAAACAATATAATCGCGCATCTGAATAGTTGGGGTGACCCACACGCTATCCATACTTCCTCTACCCTCTCCAAAAAACTGGCAACGCTACCGCTACCGGTATTTTTTCAACCTCAAGTACCGTATCCACTGTTACCTCAAACCAATCTGCTTCTTGCAGCATGTTTGACAACTCGGCTAGGGGTACATCCAACAAAGACACTTAAGGCATTAAACGCCGGCAGATTTCCTCCACTCGACTAACAAATTCGAACAGCGACCAACTAGGACGTCAACTGTCCTTTGTTGATCCCCATTCAAATCCGTCAATCTAGTCAACCGACCTGATACATGTATCAGCCTAGACATAATTCTCTCTTTTTCATTGGCGGCATTATCATGATTGAAATTTCTGATATCAAAAACTGTCGAGTAATTTTCTGTTACAGGTATCAAGTTCTGCAGTTGTGTCTAAAGTGCAAGCCAACCTGGGGGAAAACGAACCCGCTCTCTCGAGACGAATCCGGTCCCTTAACTTGGTCCGCAACTCCATAACACCACCGCTAGTGGAAGCACCTATGACCCTCAACTCCCATATAAGTTCATCGGCACGCAACCTGTTAATTTCCATGGTTTACCAATAGAGCAACAATAATAGCGATAAAATTTGAAAAAGTCAATAAAAAATTGTTAAACCAATAAATTTTGCAAAAAAAAAATACTAAAATGTATCTTATTCCAGTAGGAATTTACCCCTCAAACCCCAAAAAACAAAAGTTACCAAAAAAAGAAAAAAAAGCCCTGCGCATTCATCAGTTTGAGAAAAAAACGAACCCACAAACCAATGACACCAGTGTTTTAAGTTTCTATTTAGCCAAAAAAAAAACTCCCTAAAACAGTATTTGGGCGCCAAAATGTTAGCCTGAAAATAAAAAAAATATATACAGCCTGTTCCAGAACTCGCGTACCGAAATTTGAGGGTATATTAAAAACCCTCTGGAAAATATGAAAAAAATTAAAAAAAAAATTCATCTTCAATACTAATTAAAAAGGAAGCTATTTAATCTGACCAATCCTGTTGTTGATGTTAAATTACCCACAAATTAGTTTTTTTCTACGACTGCTTTAGAATGTAAGCAAATACACACACTTTTCAAACACAGAATGCACCAGTGCCCAGTTGCCCCATGATTCTGGGGTAACTGGACCACCCCCCCCCCCCCTATTATTTTCTAGATTTAAATTGAATTAAGTTTAGGGTAACTGGAGCCATCCTTGATATTTGACTGACTATCATTCAAAAAATGTCTATATTCTATTTTACTTTTTCTAAGATATATCATTTGTAATAAAATAGTAGTGGGCCCAAAATGATCGAACTTTAGAAAAAACTATTTTATTTCATTTAAAAAATACAAGCTATCTAGTTACTTATCCAACATTAATATATTCTGGAACGTCATACATGTTTCTATTATTTTTCAAAACAGGTTGCTTAATTATTTTAATAATTTCTTCTGGTTCATAGTCAACAAAATCGTCCTTATTTGGCCAACGCCAAGCATTGCTTTTTCCACATCTGTGCATATGCTTTACTCGAATTGATTTTTCTTCAACGGATACCACTATTCCAGGAAAATATTCGCCGTTATAATTTACAATAATATAATCTTCAGGGATGACTACAACATCGTTGAAATCCTCTTCATCAGACCCTATTTGTAAATCTGAATCCTCAATTTCCTCTTCTTCATCATCACTACTCGATGAAGACAATTGATAAGCTCGCTTTTTAGGTTTCGTGGCTTTAACTGTCGCCATATCTGTTTTCTTCACTTTTTCCCCCTTTTTTTTTGACCCCTTGCGCTCGTTTTTCTTCTTCTCTTGTTCTTCTTTTACTTTTTTTTCCGACTCTAGTTTTTCTATGTAACCTGTAGTAGTTATTATTTCGGCTCCAATGCAAATTCTGCGGCGCTTTGGAGCAGGTTGATCATTTTTGGAACTACCTACTAGTTTTAATAAAATATCTTCAAAAGATTTAGGCGAATGCGTTTCTAGTTGGTCATTTGCTTGGTTAAGTGATTCTGCAGGTGGTTCATTGGATGAAATTTCAGTTGATGGGTTAAGTGTTATGTCGGCTGGTTGATTGGGGGTTTCATTAAGTAGCTCTTCAATGGATTGAGGATCAAGTTTATCGTCATTTATTTGATTTACTAGTTGGTTAAGCGGTTCTTTGGTTTGCTGGTTGGGGGGTTGGTCATTTTGTTTGTTAATTGGTTCATTGGATAATTCATTGTTAAGTGGTTCGTCGTTTGGCACAGTGAGTAATTGGTATCGATTGTCCATGCACTCTCGATACTTCTTTAAATCACTAGGCTTGAAAAGTTTATCTGGTATTACATCTTTATTTACAGGGTGTAAACCAAGGATTTCTCGTTCTTCATTATATATTCCAGTCTGTTTAAACCCACTTTTAATGTTTTCGGTGGAAACATTTTTATATACTTGGTTTAGCAAGGCAACAAATTCTCGTTTAGGATTTTTTTTCCTAGGATTTTCACGCTGCCATTTAACAAGGTGTTTATCCCAGTCAGTTTTAAAAGGTCCAAATATGGCAACGTCTAGTGGCTGCAATACATGGGTAGTATGTGGGGGCAGCTTTAAAATTGTGACTTCATTTTCCATAGCAATTTTGCAAAGTTCTGGACTTACGTGAGTAGCGTGTCCATCATATATTAATAGGACTGGACGTTCTGCTGGAATATTTGGTAAAACACATTTTTTAAACCAGTTCAAAAATATGGTACTTTCCATCCACCCCCTTTTAGAAGCTGCGTAAGCTATCTCGTCCTTAACATTTTGGCTAATCCAGCTTTCTAGTATGTTTTTTCCTTTAAAAATAAATAATGGTTGCAATTTTTGTGCTGCAGCCGATGTGCAAATCAATACCGATGTATTTTCCCTACCAGCTGAACTTATCATTCTGGTACTACGAACACCTACTGCACCAACCACTTTGGTTTTCTTTGGATCATGGCAAAATGATGTCTCGTCCAGGTTAAAAATTTGTTGAGGTTTTCCGTTTAGGTTAAGATCATCAACTGTTTTTGTTAGTAACTCAAAAAATCCAAATATTACGAAAGGATTAATTTGAGCCGTGCGTAAATATTCTACTGCTTGGGGTTTTTTAATGGAAAGATTATTTCTACGAGAAAACGAAATAAACCAGTCCTCACCTGGTCTCCCATTTTTAATCTGGTTTTTAAATTATTGCTTTTCGTATACATTTGTACGACATCAAGAACTTCATTTCGTGATAAACCAAACCCCCATTTTTCAATTGTTTTAATACCCTTTACCAAATTCTGTTCATGTTCCATGGGAAGTGAGTATTTACCGCCACCTCCTTTACCACCAATAGAAACCACTCCTTTATCTCCTCTAGTTCCACGCACGTAATGCTTAAGTGTAGATCTTGGAATTTTGTAGAATTTTGCAGCTCCTCTTATAGTTTTTTTCTGTTCCTTGATATCCAGTACAGCGGACTGCAGTTCCTCTCGACTGTAACTACCACTGTCAGCCCCTCTGTTTGTTTTTCTTTGATAATTTTTTACCATTCTGGAAAAATAAGCCACAAATTTAAAACAGGGGTATCTGGATACTACTAGGGTAACTGGGTCCTATGGGTACCCAGTTACCCAAACTACTATGTCCCAGTTACCCCAAAAGCGATTTTTTTTTGGGAAACTGGGTCCCCCCTATCATAACCTTCAAAATAAATGATAGCTTAAAACAAACAAAAACCCATTACATTTAAATGTTTTACTTACGTTTCAATATAATCAGTGTAACTTTAAATAAAAATTTGATTTTTTTTACATATTTCTATTTTTATTGCCGAATTGTTACCGACGCATTACCACTCTGCACTTCTTCACGGCTATTTGAATTATAACGGCTGCATGGATTATATCAGTTTTAGTTGTTTCGGGTAGATGGCACCACAATTCAAATCTACTTATATTAAAATTATGTAAATACTTCGTAGTAACAGATTACCAAGGGGATGGCCCAGATACCTCAAGGGCCCAGTTAGCCGACCTTACCTTATTCTATATTGATGGGTCTATAAGGATTGATAATACTTTTTTTATTAAAAATTATATTCGTAGGCAAAATACACTCTTAAAGCTGGCGTTTTCATAATAGCATTTTTTTCCTAAATACTAGTTCTAGTTTAGGAGCACATAATTTTTTTCAACAACAACAACAAATATATATGGTTATCTAAAATTTGTGTGTTTTTGAAATGGACCTTTCGTTGTTATCGCCGCGTGCCGCCGCATTTTTTTTTAAATATGTTCCTTGGTACCTTAAAAATGTTGGCCTAAAATGGTTGCCGCGTCCTTTAGCGTCTAAAGATGCATCGTAGTTCTTTGATTCACGATGAAGACCTTTGCAAAAAAAATATTCATGCGCGACTTAGTCTATAAAAATTTATTCGCACCGACGCGACAGCTGCCAATTTTTTCTTAAATATTGAGAATGTAATATAATATTTTCTTCAACCGGAAAAAGGAAAAAGGAATAAAATAGAAGATATGATATCATTCACTACTTCAATTTTCCCCAACTATATAATAATGTCAATTTATTACAAAAATTCAAGTAACCATGTTTGAATTTGGTTCTTTACAGTGCGTTCGGCTAGAGAGCCCCGGGGACGGAGTAAATGGAGTAGGGAGTTTGCAGGGCAGGAACAGAGTTTAAGTTGCAAATTGGAATTACCCGAACGACGTGGAGCTAAACGTGCATTTAGTTTATCTAGGGTGCATGTAAACAATCTGTCATAACCTACATAACCTTTCATTTTATGTGAATCGACCACAAACCACGATTTTTGTTTTTGTTCTCGCCTTAAAATGAACGAAGAAGAGAGGAGAAAAGCTGTCGCTAGAGTTATAGTCCAAACCAAAAAGTTAAGACCGTACGGCCGTCCAAGGGAGTTGCAATCCAATACTGAATAATATTATTTATCAAAAATCGTATGCAATATATTTACAACACAGTACCTAAGCTTATTTTTTATAATAAATTACAATGGAGAAGAAGAAGAAGCAACGTGCTCTGCGAGCCCAACCTCGGAAGGTTGTGCATAGAGAGTGAACTCCAAGTGAATTTTTTTTTTAGTCGAACGATGCAGACCTGACACTTTTTACTCCATATGTACTTACCCGAACGGAAAAGGGGGCTTTAAGAGAGTAAAGAGTTAAAAGAACCGTCTAGCCGAACGCACTGTTAGTAATGACTACGACATCGAACGACATCTAGCGTTCGGATCTTAAACCTAAAAATAGCGATTCCTATGCACATATTTATTTCTATTAATTTCGTTTTTTTAATAAAAAAACTTTCCAAATTGATATTATTACCTATTGTAGACATCCCTAATATTATTATTTTATCAAGGCGAATTAATGAAAAAAAACCAACGATAAAAATAAAATTGAAATCCGTCAAAATAAAATATTTTACATAACCTCAAAATGTCATGATATTTGTAAACAATCTATAGTCATTCAAATATTAGATCATACATAGATGCGCCTTGAGTTCACGCCAAACCGAAATGTTTACATTGCGACTATAATGTCTGTTACATTATATTATTAATAAAATATGCGGTCTAAGGCATCGATATAGCATTGACACTGAGCTAATGATCGTGAGTTCAAACCTCACTGGCGCCGATTGCCTTTTTCAGTTAATTAATAATTGAAATTTGGCGAAGGCGTACTCCCTAGATATATTGGTTCGAAAGTCAATTAAAGCCGGTGGTTCCCTCTACTACTAGCCCACACAAGTCCTGCTTAATTAAGTAGAATAGTACGAGGTTAAAAATAAACATATAAAAGGTTTTATTCGTTTTCTGGGTTCGTAAACGAAAAAGTTTTGGATAAACTGAGCAGCCTGGCATAAAAGGTGTCTATATGTTCCCCAATATCTTGCTTGCAGTCTCGAAGTCTATGTTGACTGTTGGTAAAAAGTAGTTATTTAATTTATTTATGGTAATTTGATATTCATCAGAGGGAGGATCTGTTACAGGAGGATTGGGAAGGGAATCGTGGAGATGAAAACCATCCTCACCAGCATGATGAAGTAGCATAGCTTTCTTTTTCTGATCCGAATCTGACCTTAGAAAAATTTCAGCACCTAAAATTTTTGAGATATAAGTCCAGGAAATAATAATAAAAAAAGTCCAAACGTTTTTTTTTTTTCAAAATAAAAAAAGAGTAGGATTTTGAAAATTTTAGGGTATATTAAAAAATACGAGGAACTCAAAAATATATATGCCAAGGACCTACTGTCAGAGTAAGTACGCGAAAAATAAAATAAAGAGCTTAAAATGAAAGTGCAGAGTTTATTTAATTGCTCTTTTGTGGCAAAACTATCAAATCTGTATAAAAATTACTTAACCCCTTAAGACCTGATTAAAATTTGGCAGCATGAAAAATTTTTTGTTGCGTTTTTTAGGGTAAATAGGGTAAAAATAAGTCAAAAATAAAGACTTTTTTTTTCTTTTTTTGGTTTATTATAAAATTACAACATGTACATTGGGATGTACATATGGTCACAAGTGATAAGAAAAAAAAACTATTTTCTGTGAAATAAACTAAAACAATTTCGATTTTTTAAAAGGCACAGGTGTACTTTACATTTGTCACAGTATGAAAATGTTCTTCCTTTACAGCCTGGTTGTTTACATCTCGTAGCTTCTTTGTTACTGTCATATTGAGGCATATGATCCACGGTGTCCAGTTGAACTTCTGTCAATGGACGCTTTTCTGCTCTTCTTACTACTGATGCAGATGGTAGTGGTAAAGTTGCAGGGGAACTTGATGGTCTTCCTTTTTTAGGTCTATTGAGAGGCTTTCCAACTAAAATTAACCCATCGGCTACTCTCATTCTAAATTTCAGAAAATCAATGATGTCCTTTTTTGGGACACCGGTATTTTTACAATCATGTCTGTAGGGTAGACCGAGGTCGAAAGTAACAATTTGAGTTTGACACTCAATTCTGGATGGACCATTAGAGTAAATTAAGAACTTTTTATTTTTAAAGATTCCCTATGTATTTTACATTATTAGGACCTACCATTAAGATCTTGGGATAAGCATAATCAAAATTATTTGCAAAAAATAGGAATGGGGTAAATTGTTACAACCGCCCCCGACCCGGGGTCGGTAGTAACAGAATGTTGAGCAGTTAAAACCTGGAGTATTTATTTAAAGAACCTTATAAAAACAACTACTTTTATTTAAAAAAATAACAAAATAAAGTCTTATTCTCAAAAATATAACAAATTGTAAAATAAAAAATATTTTTTTATACTAAAATATTCAGTGAACTAAACCTAATATGTGTTTTTAAATCTAAGATCACTCTGAATCACAATTTTGACAAACATATAAGTATTCTTGTTTGGTACATGCTTCATGTGACCAGTATTTACATTCTAGGCATTGAACCCATTTTTCACCTGGTCTACTTTTACGGTAAGGCTCAACGCATACAAGACAATAATACTCCTCATTTTCATCATCGCTATCGTCTTCTTTGTC
Organism: Brachypterus glaber; assembly: GCA_958510825.1. Classification (NCBI taxonomy): domain Eukaryota; kingdom Metazoa; phylum Arthropoda; class Insecta; order Coleoptera; family Kateretidae; genus Brachypterus; species Brachypterus glaber. The sequence goes on along the minus strand of OY294044.1, from coordinate 110,274,053 downwards.
GTCCTTTAAATTATATTTTTTAGGATAAATTTTAGTTTTTGGTTTAAAATCGACTTTTTTTTTGTCCTTCTTTAAATTACCTTTTTTAGGGTGAATTTTCGTACTAAGTTCAGAATCAGAAAATTTTTTTTTTACTTTTTTTTTATTCTTTTCTTCATATTCTGCTCTAATTTTTTCTTTCTCAGGAGTTTCAGTGTATATAGTCGATTTCCTTTTTCGTCTATTTCCTTCCTTTCTAGGCGCAGCTTTCGGGAAAGGTCGTACTGTTTCTGGCAAAAATTCTTTTGAGGTAGAAAGTGATGGTAATGGTGCAGGAATGTTTTTTACTTGGTTGTTTTGATCACCTGTGAGAGGTCGGACTGTTTCTGGCGAAAATTTTCCTGGGGTAGGAGTAGAACTTTATTGGAAAATGTTGCAGACGTATATTTTTGAAAGTGTTCCAAAAACGAGACGAACTCCTTTTCTTGCATCCAACCACTTGCATTCCCCGCACCAATGCTGCCAGTAGGACCATCTCGCACAAAATGTTCTTGGTAGCGAAGTCTTGGAAATAAGAACATTGGAGGTATAAAATTACCAACTGCATTTACTGCACAAGTTACGGTTACTAACTGCCCCCGTTCCGCGGATGTTAGTGCTCCAACTTGCCTGGAACCTCTTTTGGTGACAATTCTATTAGGTTTTTGAACTGTCGTAACTCCAGTCTCGTCCACATTATATATATATCTTTGGGTTCGAATTTATATTTATCCATGACTTTTTCCAAGTTATCAAAAAACATATTTACGTTTGTTTCGTTAAAACTAGTGGCACGAGACAAACTAGTTGCTTGTGCACACCTTACGGATAATTTTGGATGCCTCTTCATAAATCTGGTAAACCAATCTTCAGTAGCCATGTGATTTTCTTCCCACTGAGGTGGTACTAATAAATTATACTTTATTGCCAACTCATATGCAAATCTTCTAATTTCTTTTGGACTAAAACCAAAGTATATTTCTGCTGCCTTTACAATATAATTTTCCATGATATTTTCGTGATCCTCGGAAAAAACTTTGTTCCAAGCTTTATAACCCATTGTCACCAAAGAATTTTCTCCCTGTCTTAAAACTTTTTCTTTTTTCTTTTTAAATCTTGTTAAAGATACGTGACACAACTCGTATCTCTTTGCAGCTGCACGAATAGACAATATCCCGTTATTTACATCTTCATAAGCTTGTTCATAGACTGATATATCCTTTGTACCTCTTTCGGTTCTTCTATTCTTCGTACGAGGCATTCTACAATAAACAACTTAAATATGATCCACAATAAATCATATTTTATTGGTCGGGGTCGGTTGTAACGTTACAATCGACCCCGATCATGTTTGTTACAAAAGTCCCCGACCACCATTTTGAACAACTGCTTCAAATTTGTAATGATAAAAGGCGAAAATTACCAATTGGCAACCGTTATAATACGTAAAAATAACTAATCTTAAAGATAAAACTAAGAAACAATGCTTACCTGCAGTGAGAAAAATTATATTCAAATTTAAAATCACTCGAAAAAAGTTACTTTACTATACCTAAAACAAACTTTAACTAATGGACAGCACAGCTCTCATCCGTGGTCGACGGCATACTGATATTTAAAAGTCGACAGTGTCTTGTCTAACATAGTCGACGCGTGCGCCTCTATCCCCGCTGTATTTTAAAATATTGCGGTTGTTACTTTCGCTGCCTGTTACTTTCGACCCCGGTCTACCCTATTCAGTCCAACTAGCCGCCAGTGCAAAGTCAACAAAATGCATTATAACTCTTAAGGTCCATTTTCGAGAACGTATAAATATTCTATACAAACTTATAAGTTGATCTAGAAGATCAACACCGCTCATGCTGTAATTATAAAGTTTAACAATCTCTGGTCTGTCTATTTCAATGTACTTTGAGGACTTTTTATCCCACCTCCTTGCTTTATCTTCAATACCTTTTCCTACAAAATTAGAGGCAAGACATACAGATTTATTGTCTAACCATTTTACGGCGACTATGCCATCATCGCTAACTGTTTCATCGGTAAAACCTCGTTGTTTTTTTTTTCAGTTCCTTATCTGCTAGTAGGTTGGGCTTTGAAAATCTGTTTATGCGTATTGTACCGGCTGCGAAAATTCCCTTTTCTTTCAAAATTTTTAATAGGTTATATGATGAAAAATAATTATCGTAGAACAACTTGTGTCCTGGATTAGAAATTCTTTCTGATAAGTACAATACTACGCTTGCCCCTAATCCATAATCTTCTAAATTTTTTTCTGATAAACCCGTAGAGTTTCCTTGGTACACAATAAAATCATACGGCTGTCCACTTTTTCCACACAAAACAAAAATTTTAATGCCCCATGGACACGGTTTTCCCTTTATATATTGTTTTATTGATAAATTTCCCCGAAATGGAACAATTTGTTCGTCAATGCAGAGTTGTTCTTTAAGTTTCAATTCTCGGCACCTACTTCTTACTGATTCTATGATGGGTCTTACTTTGAACAGTTTATCTTGACATCCTTCAGGCTTTTCTAAATTGTTAACTAAATGAAGACATGTCCGTAGTTGAAAAAATCTATCACGAGTCATGTTTTCAAGAAAAACTCCAATTCCTAGTGTTCTCTCCCAGTATAATCGTATTTTAGGAAATTTGTTCAAACAACCAATAATTATATGTAGACCAAATAATATTTGAATTTCTGACGCAGTGGTAGGCCTGAACGTTTTACCTTGCTGAATTGCGTACAAATTTGTAAAATACGCCATGTCTTCAAAATCTTTTTTAGATATATATCGCAAAAAATATTCCATGGGAAGAAGGGGTGTCGTATTGTTATTTGATGGAGAATTCCATTCCGGTATATTTGGTGGCGTGAAGTTATTTTTTGTCCACTTGACTGCAATTTTTTGCTTCTTTGTTGACTTTTTTTGAGTTATTTCTTCCTCAACTTCATCGCCGCTTTCATATGCGCCGTTGTTAATTACTTCAAGCGATTTTAATTTTTCAGTTTCGTTTCTATTCAGAACATCTGCACCTGGTCGAAGGATGGGTCCTGTTTCAAATTCTCCTAATTCTTCGTCACTGTCTTGTTCCAAATCAATATTTTCGATTTCTGAAAGATCGTCATTTTCTATAAAATCAATAAGTTCCTGAACATGTTCAGGGTTTTCTAAATCATACATTTTCCTTCGATTATCCATGGCAAACAGATCCTGAAACGTAAAATATAAAATTACTCTTGGTACCATTTGTACATTAATATGTACAAAACAAAAAAACGGTTTAGTCTGTTTGTACATGATGATGTACATAATATCCAAAACCAAAAATTTATTCAAAAAAATTGCTCTATAACTATAATTTTTATATTTTTGGATGCGTTAACAATTACTTAGTTATAAAAAACAAGATTTTTGCTAAATAAGCCAATAGTTGCGATATATAATGCAAATAAAGTAGGACTTACCGGCAAACACAGCTGATCGCTAAACACAACCTAACTTTATAGTGAATAATTTCGACTGTCGCCACCAGATGACGCCAAATACCTTAAACTGAGTAAAAATCATTCACAAAAACATGTTCAAATCTTTTTAAGAGTGATTTATCACAAAATAAGTTTTTTAAAAAAATAATAAAGTTGATGTACATGTACATGTACGCCAGGTCTTAAGGGGTTAATTTGTAAATTATAAAATTCTCTAGAAAAATATTTATACAAATATTTTTTTATTTTCTTTAAACGACATGCTTTTTCCCAATGACCAGGTTTGGACTAACAGTAGTTACACTTGGAATTTCTTGCCAGACAAGTTTCCCTTGAGTGTAACTGAAGGTGCACTTTCCATCTGAAGCTGGCCATGCAGCTTGGCTTTTTATAAAAAATTTCTTCGGCTGTATTACTGCATTTACAATTTGTGTGGCATTCACACTTTGTTCGCTTCCTAACACTAAAGACTTGTGCTTGTAGTTCGGCTTGCCTTGCTATAAGAATAGCATTTGCTAAGCTTAAATCTGATTTGAGTTGCATAGACTCACTAACTTTCTTATCTAACATCCCTACAACAATTCTATCTCTGATAAGTTCCTCTTTGAGATTAATATATTGACAGTTCTCCGCAAGCATATGCAAAGATGTTATGAAAGTACCTATAGACTCACCAGATTGTTGCAGTCTCGAATTGAATTTAAAACGTTCATAAATGATGTTCTTTTTGGGAACAAATTAGTTATTGAACTCATGTAAACATTGTTCATATGGTGTCGGTTGAATTGGAAATTGTACAAGTATTTCTTCAGCTTCTCCACACAGTGTATACAAAAATAAGTATATTTTCTCAACCTCGGTTTTATTGATTATTCCTGTTACGGACATATAACGATCGAAACGTTTTTTCCATTGAATCCAACTCTGTGGATTTGAGAAATTGAATTTCTCTGGTGGTGCAACCGTCACAATTCCTTTCATTGTTATTCACAGACCGCTGCCACCATGTACCGTTATGGCTTTGGTTAATTGAAGGTAACTTAAGAAAGTAAACCCAAAAATATAAAAATAGTTTTTATTTAGAATCACATAAACATAAACGTTTATATGATTATAGAATATTCTATATTATATATATTCTATAATATATATTGTATAATATATATGATTATAGAATAAACTTGACAAGTCGCGCCACTTCTAACTGCAGACTCAGGGACAATACCGTAATGACACAACACTAAGGGGGATTTTTTTTTTAATAGAAAGGGGGTCGTGTGATACATCCTATTAAAGATTATAATTTTTTTTCTATTTTTGGGGCGTTTAAAATAGGGTTGAAAATGGGAATTTTTGTCAAAATTAAAAAAAAAATCTTTTTTTTTTTTGAAAAATGCTTAATTGCATAATGAAAATACGTAAATTATTCTTTTAAACTAATTTTAAATCTCGTTTTAAATAATATAAATAAAATTTTACAAAAAAAAATCAAAATAATATATGGTATATAGATAATTTTATTTGCTTTAAAATGATAACGTCCACTTTTTCCATTTAAAAAAAAATCCCTTATGCCACCCGTCCACATTTTTTAAGCTTGTGGCAATAATTACGGTTCAAGCTAAAACAATCGAATATATGTCAAAAGATGATTTAAGTTGTCTTCTTTAAGTGTTTTAAATTTGAAGTCGAAGTCTCAACTCATTTAAAAGTTAAGAGGGGTGGACATAAATAAAACTCAGCCGTTATACCTTAAAAAGTGCCTGGCATATTTTGTTTTTTTGGTACAATTTAGTGATTGTTCTGAGGGGAGGCTCCCCTCCACCCCTCTTCATTTACGTCTAGCAACTATTTAAAAAAATTATATAATACACTTACTTCTTCCTGCGGTTCTGTGGTATTCTTGATAGAATTTTCAGTAAACCCATCAATACCAGTATTACTTTTAAACAGCCTCCTAATGGTTTTCTTTTTGAATGGTGGTTGCATAGAATTTTGAAGTGCAGAAATTCTGTTAACAGTTCCCATGCTTATATCAAGAGCTACACTAACCCGCTACAAATAATTAAAATTTTAATTTGATTATTTATATACAAAAATGTATTGCTTACCTCTCTCTCGTTGTTTAGAGAGATAAATAGACCTTTATTGTCTCGTTTCTCGTCAAAAAAACACGCCACTAACTATTTGACCCAACATAAACATGCTTTGGCCTTTTAAAAATTGCATTGCAAAACAAATGAGAACACAAAATAAGAAGTGTAAAAACCCAACAAATTTAGATAGTTTTCTGAAAAGGACCCTGCGCTTTTTTGAGGTGATGTAGCGTTAATAGCCTGAGCTGCCTGTTCTATATTATTAGCAACTATGAAAATGGCAATATCATCTGCAAACTGTATGATCTGGCATCCTAGTACTGCTTCATGTTTTAGTGAGTCGGCGTAAATGTTAAAAAGGAGTGGACTCAGAGGAGATCCCTGTGGCAATCCTTTGCTAGTTATACGTGGGCCAATAAGTTTTCCCTTTGGGTCTTTGGTGTATATAATTCTGTCCGATAATAGTTCTTTTATTGTGTTGATAATATACTGAGGGACGCCTCTTCCCGAAGTTTTTGGTATAGGATATTCAGATTCAGATTCATTTATTAGTCTCAAATTACAAATATAAAAAAAATGTATGAGATAGGTCACATTAAAATATAGTCTAAACTAAAATAAATTAAAAATAAATATAACAATTAAATATAACATAGATCAGAAGGAACACAGGACAATTAAAAATTTGACACTTATATTTATAAATAATGTAAAACAGTCACAAAAATTTAATGTACAACGACGGGCCCTGTAAATTCGGTAATATTATAAAATGCTTTATCAAGTAGAAACTTTTTTAGTTTTTTTTTTTTGAAAATATTGTGTGGATAGATCGTCTTGAATTCAGGTGGCAAAAAATTGAAGAGGTAACACCCTGCATGTTTCGGTGATTTTTCATAGAATGCTGTTCTATGACTATCTAACAAAAATAAATTATTGTTTCTTGTTGCATGTTCATGTTTGTCGGAGTGAGTAAGAAATTTGTCTCTGTTTTTATGAACATATGTCAATAACTTGTAAAGATAAATACATGTAAAAGTTAAGAGTTGCTTACTTTTAAAAGTATCGCGACAAGATTCTCTATGTTTTAAATTAAAAATTAATCTTACAAATCTTTTTTGCACTTTAAAGATCCTTTCGTGATCAGCGGCTTGTCCCCACGCAACAATATTATAGCTAATGATGCTATACGCCAGTGCAAAGTACACACTAATGAGGTTTTTTTGTGGTAGACTATTCTTTAAAGTTTTAATTGCATAAAATGATTTATTAAGTCTTGAGCATAATGAGTTTAATTGATTATTCCAATTTAAGTTTTTATCAAGAGTGACGCCTAAAAAAGTTTGTGTATCTGATAATTTTAAAGAAACATCATTAAACTTAAAATTACAAGAGGGTAACGGTTTTCTTATATTGAAATTAACACAGACAGTTTTCGAGACATTTATTATAAGTTTATTTTCAATGCACCAATTTCTAAATTCATTTAGGACACAGTTTACATTTTCATTAATTTCTTCGGGCGTGTTTCCCGTTACAACTATTGAAGTGTCATCTGCGTACAGTATGACCTTGCCTCTTGATATGAACTTGGTAAGATCATTAACAAACAAAATAAAAATAAGCGGCCCAATGACGCTGCCCTGGGGGTTCCAGTGTCCAACGTGTGGGTACTAGAAAAAATATCATTATATTTAACTGTAATTTTCCTATCTTTAAGAAATGATTCCAGAAAAGAGTTAAAGTTTCCCCTAAAACCAAGACTGTTTAGTTTTTTAACAATTATATCTATATTTAGGCAGTCAAACGCCCTAGAAAGGTCGAAAAAAAGACCAACTACATACTTTTGTTTATCAAGATTTTCTTGAATATATTGAACAAGTTCTATTGTGGCAGTTTCGGTAGATAAACTATGTCTAAAGCCGTGTTGTGATGGCGTCAGAATATTATATTTATTTAGAAACAATACCATTCTATTACAAATAATTTTTTCAATAATTTTTGAAAAAATGCTTAATAAAGCTATGGGACGGTAATTTGCCACTTCGGATCTTTCCCCCTTCTTAAATAGCATAACTACAGAGGATAGCATATCGGGAAATTGGCCTAAATTTACAAATGAGTTTATCATAACACTCAAGATAAGAGAAAAAATATCTGAACACTTTTTTATTAGTTTTACAGGCACCTCATCATAGCCAGTAGACTTTTTATTTAAAAGACCCATGATAACGCTAGTTACTTCTTCCTGAGTCACAGGATGAAAGAAAAAGGTATTTGGTACATAATCACCAGTAGTACCACTGGAGTCGCCTGTGCTAGGATTATTTTGCAGTAGATTTGAAACTACGCTTCCAAGATATCCTGCAAAAGAATTAGCCACATCATATGCACTAGAATAAATTTTACCACCGATATTTAGCATTATATTTTTTTCAGAAATAAATTTTCCAGTTTTGTCTCTAACAATTTTCCATATAGTTTTATTTTTATTAGAGGAAGAACTTATCATATTACTATAAATATTGATTTTAGAATCTGTAATGAGTTGATTGTTTCTTTTCCTTAATTTTTTGTACTCCCTGTTAAGAAAGTCACAAGGAAACTTTTTACGCATAACGTTTAAACTTTTTAGATTGCGAGAGTTGGTTTTTATTTCATTTGAATTCCAAGTTTGAAAGTGATTTTGGTTTGTATTTATAAATTTTGTTACTTTAGGGCAACATATGTCAAAAACCCAGATAAATATGTACCAAAAATAAGTAAAGCAAGTATTTGCAGAAAAAGAATATTTTAATTTATTAATATTAAAATTTAGGGTAAAAACTCTTTCAAAATTTTTAATGCTATTATTATCCAATTGACGATAACTTATTTTTTTATTTTTGGATACTACTTTTTTATTTTTATTTGTACTAAATACATGAAGATGCTGAGCAGTGTGATCAGAAAGACCAGCTTCTGCGACTACACAATCTGTATTTTCAAAATTTGTTATAAAATGGTCAATAGAAGTGGCCGTCGAGCTAGTTATTCTGGTAGGATCATTAGGTAAACATACAAGGTCAAAGGAATTTACTACATCCAAAAGTAAAGTGGACTCTACACTTTCTGTTAAAGTGTCAACATTTAAATCTCCGCAAACAATAACCCTTTTGTATTTCTCAGTCATTTTGTTAATTAAACTAAACATATGAACAAGAAAAGTATCAAAGTCCTTTTTGGGGGATCTATAAACTACCGATATGCAAACCTCATTATTGTATACTATGCTACAACACTCAAATACTTGTTCAATGCATAGATCTTCTACTTTAAATACTTTGCAATCATTTATTAAATTATTTTTTACAAAAATACCTGTTCCACCTTTTCTAAGAATTGCACGACAGTAACTAGATGCCAGTGTATACCCCTCCAATGTTGTTACATTAGCCTGATAAGAACGCATATGGGTTTCAGTGACACAAAAAAAGTCAGGATTTTCATCACCTAAAAAAACATCAAGGGCATTAATTTTATTATTAATGCTTTCAGCATTTAAATGGGTGACTTTGTACATCAAATGTTTGTTATTTTTATTTAATTTGATTGGCTGATTTTTTGACTGACTAGAATTTGCTACGATTATTGGACCCTTTGCTTCCATATGGACTCTTGTTGTAGTAACCTCGCCATCGATTTTCATTTTCGTTGAAAACAGGGAAAGATGCTTCAGTGCCCTTGGGCCATAGTTCTGTGCTTAATATTTTGCCATGGAGCTCTTCATCAAATGTAAAATCGGTGACACACGAAAATGAGTCGGTTAAGTTTTTTCCAAGCTCTTCACAAATTGCTATATTACATAAATTTTGTAGATCAGAAGGCTTTTTACGTTCATTTGTGATATCAATAATGTCTCTGGCGATATTTGTTGTATTAATTTTATAACTGTGCTTATTTATATCATAATAAAATACATTTTGCTCACTTGTTTTATCCAATTTAAGAATTTCGTTAAGTAGATCTTTGTTAAATTTAAAAATATCATTGTTTATTGTTTGGTTTTTATTATATGGCACACCAGAGATTATAATATTTGCACATCTACATTTTGTAAATTTACATAAAATTTCCTTTAAATTAATATTATTTTTCTTGGCAAAGTCATTTTTTCCACCCATAACGAAGATAAAGTCGTTGTCAGATAAATCATCGGCATTTGATTCTAGGTTTTCGATAATGTTTTGGAAAACAGCATTAGGTTTCAGAAATGATTTTATGTTAAAGTTATTAGAAATTGAGCTTAATTTTTTTATTTAAACCTTTTCCCAGTTCATCTGTAACCAAAATTATGTTCGGTTTTTTGTTGCAGTCTGTTTGCAGAGAATTATTATTTCTTTTAGCCTTTTCTGTATATGATAATTTATTCTGGAGTTCATTATTTAGTTTTACTAGTTTTTTCACTTCTTCTTTTACAATATCCAAATCTTCCAGCAAGGTTTTGGTCACTTGAAAATTATTATCCAATTCATCTTTTTGTTTTTTAATTTTGTTAGTCAAAATAATATTATTCTCTAAAATCTCATTTTTTTCCACTTTTTTCTCATAAAGTTTTTCGCAGAGCCTAAATATGTCCTGTCTATTTTCATTTTTTTCCATAATTAATTTGGGACTTTTTTCGCAAAATGGTTCACCAGTTTGTGTAACAACTGATATAGTCCGTGAGTGTACATTTTTAACCTCTTTTAAGTTTTTCGTCAATTTTTTTACAACATTTTCCTTTTCCCTTAACTGTGATAGTAACTCGTCCTCTCTTTTTGTGGCTTCTTGTAATAGTAGCTGATTCCGATTTTCAAGTTTGTTAATATGCCTTAATTTTTGTGAACCTCTTCAAGTTCTAAAATGGTTTTTTCGAGAACGCTGGACAGTTCTAGTTGTTCAATTGTTGTTTCGATGGTTTCTGAATTACAGCAACTTATGTTGTTTTGCTTTATAAAGCGAATTTTGTTTCTTATTTTTGGAACACAAGATTTATGATATATTTTTTGACAATGTATGCAGGTGTAATGTAAAAACTTTTTATTGCAACAAGAGTACATGCTATTTTGTTCAATTGTGTGAGACATAATTTTCCAGTTCAGAAGTGTTTAATTAAATAATTAAATAATGGAGACTTCTACCAGTGTATATTTACTTGCTGTCCTATCGCGATATTGGATATTTGGATCTATATTATCGTTGCTGCCTTGACATCCATTCCCACAAACTAAGCTCAGGGAGACGTATACTAAAACTTGTCTCAGGGGCTGAGACTGATAAAGTAGCGTGTAGTTTATGATATTTATGAGATATAATTTTATTATAGACAAAAAATAATATTTAGGTTTTGTTCGAAAAATATCTTTTTCAGAAGGTTAGTAATAGAAACAAAAATAATCTCTAGTTTAATATTACTATTTAATTATTAAAATTTAGATCAAAATACAACAGTTTGAGCATAAATAAGTCAAAAGAACTTAAATATTAAATGACTACGAAAAACTATATAATGACAAAACGAGTAAATAAATTGTATAAAATGGACAAATTGAGTACAACATACGACAAAATACTAAAATATTATAACTAGGGATACTACTGTGATAGATTTAACCAAAATAATAAAAAATATAACCTGGAAAACATGTGGAGATCAAAGGTCAATTTTTCTATGGTTGCAGTCTCAAAATCTGCGACAAAAACATTCAAATCATCAGGAAACGTCTTTGGACCAGAAATATGTCCTTATTGATCTATGTGGGACTAAACTCAATGCATATAAGACATCTGGGATGTACAATAACTTCGCATGGTTTAATTACGCAGTTAGCAGTATGTTCTCAGTAAAGTTTATTCCCAGTAAAAATAAAGTGTATTCCCAGTAAAAGTAAAGTGCCTAATATAGAATAAATACAATTAATCACAAAATAATAAGAGACATTTTAAAACTCACCGAAAATTCTCTGTTCGGCACTTTAAACTAAACTAATCCTTTTCCTGTAGGAGGTAGAAGACTTCCTCCCTCACCACTTGTTAATTTTGGGTCTACTGAGTGACTTCACTGTAAAGTTTTACTGAAAGTTTCTAATGGAATATCGCTTTTTGTTGGCGGAAATCAGTAATAAACTTTAATTTTAAAAGTCCTTTTGCTATTGATGTTTAGTTATAAAGAGCAATTGGATTATCCAAGTAATTGGGATTAAAACAGTGGTAAGCATACTTTCGACCATCCTCCATGTTGTTTTTTTCTTATCAATCCTTTCTCTTAATTTAAGGTTCATCTTGCACTGAAAGAAATTACATTGAAAAGGTGTAATAAAATACACTATAAATGTGTAAATTTTACACCTTTTTATAAATGTACATCAACATTAATGTGACACACACACGTGAGGTGATATTGACCTAGAGTGTGTATTTTTACATCCATACCTTCTGCAACAATACACTCGGAACTCAAGAAAGTGTATTTTTATAAACATACCTTTAGCAACAATACACCCGAAGTGTAAAAATCTACTTCTGATGTACAAGCCAGCCATTCGCGGGCGTTAACGTGACTCAAGAAGCCAGAAGCCCTGCTTCATCGAGTCTGGTGGCTGTCGACCATTATAATTGTTTACGTTTGTAAGAGCGTACGTATAATTTTGTGTGTGCTAGATTTTTCAAAGAAATAATTGGTAAGTGTTGATTAAAAGTAAATATTTAAAAAGTGTGATTAATACAATATCCTTAAAACATACATTTTATAATATTTTACTTATTTAGGCGGTAACAATGGCCTGCAAACTTTGAGTTGTTAAGACTTGGTATGTTTTCTGTTTCTATTTTATATTGGTACTTTTTGTAGCGCTGATTACGAAAATACGTTTTATTTTTCTGTTACGTAGTTTTCCCATAAAACACTATTTATAAATAAAAAAATAACAATAACTTTACACACTGGGTGTAAAAATATAATACACCGCGCATTTATATTAACGCTTCGGGTGTAAATTCACATCAGCAGCAGCTGCAAGTAAATTACCCATGCACGTGGATGTAAAAATTTATCTCAGTGTAGAGGCCTTGTAGTTGTTGCATAGTAACCCTCCGAGCCTTTTTAACCTGCTTCCGCCCTCTTGCAGCGAAAATTTTACTACTTTGAAAGGGAACGTTAGAGAAGTCAGATTTGTCGACATTCCATATGTCATTTGGCTCAAATTTATATATGTCCAATACTTCGGCCAACTTTAAGAAATAGTTTTTAATTTGCTCTTTGTTAAAAGCTCTGGCTCTAGCAGCTGATGTTGATTCAGCTAAGTCTTATACTTGGATTTCGCTGCCCAAAACCCCTTAGCCAATCCCAACCGGCCATTTTATTATAAGATGAAATCCTGTGGGGTATTTTCTTAGCTTCCGCTACCTGATAAGCTAGAGTTCTTGTGGTTAAACCAAAAAATCTGGCTTCTAAATTTTTTATGTGTTGAACTATTTCCTTTTCCAAATCTGCATCAAATGTTACTTTATGACCTCCCATGTAATCTTTTTTCCAACCTTCAGCTTTTTTTGCACGACGCCTAAGTGTGGTGAAAGGAAAGGAACTTCAAACGTTTTTGATGCTAACAGCCAACCCATTCTTTTTTCACGAACCGCTATTAATAGCGGTTCGTATGGCTTGCTTCATACTGCCCTCTTCCCAAGAATGTATTGATGATTTTCTTTTATAACGCCCCATATCTAAATGAAAACAGGATCTTGTGAAAAGTATGATAAATACTATGTTGGTAAGATGGCATATGTATGCCATCTAACCCACAAATGTTGTATGCCATCTCACCCAAAATAGCACGCTTGCGTTTTCTTATTTACAAAAAAGCAAAACATTATTGCAAGACAAAATAAAGTGTCTGTAAGTTTCTCATGAACATATGTAACTACATCAAATTTGAAACTTACCTTAGATTTACTTGATTAACAAGATTTTCAAAGCTATATGATATGTAAATAAATATTAAAGCATATATATTAAAACCCTTGAAGTATAACAAAAATATTTGGTTAATTATTATTCAAGGTTTATTTTATTTGCTTACGGCAGTCTAATGTCGGAGGCTGGGTCGTGGTCCAATAAGATGTTAATTTATTTATTTTAATTGGGCACCAGAGCCCCTAGGGACTCGAGGAAGGGAAATAGTATCACAATCAATAAAACAAAAAAATCTATTATTAATTAACAACATTTAATTATAAGAAAATGGTCTATCTTTCCAAATTTGCAGTTTCTTAAAAACCCGGACAAAATATAAAAGTTAAAGTATCGGCGGCGGGTTCATAACCACTGCCATTTATAAAAATTTATAAAATGTAAATTAATTACTAATATCAAACTAGTAGCTATAAAATATTCTTCCTTAAGGAAAACTAACAATCAAATTTACTATCATAGAGATAGCTACTATTTTAGTACTAAGATTTAATAGCTGAAGGCAAATAGAAAGTGGAATACACTAATACATACGAATACATGATAGACCATATCAGTTTAGGTACCTTTTGGCCAGGAACGACCCATCAAAATTAAAATCAAAAAAAGAAAAGCTCACCAGGTCCATAGGCTAGATACCTTCTATAATCAGTACTATACTTCAGGTTCAGACTCATATACTCCAAGTTCACAGACTCCTGGACTCCTGACAACCATTATCCTTTTGCTGGGGTTTCATCGATACAGTTTTCCTTGCATTACATTACATCTCAAATTACATTACATAGGGTTTTCTTGCATTAGACCACGCAATAATTATAAAAAACTTAAACGGGAACTTTAACTTTTAGCTATTATCCTTTAAATTTCAAATTTCAGCTTCAGCTTTCCGCTTTCCCTTTCCGCCTAGATGTTATAGGCATCACACCCGACCACAAATTATTAAATTTAGATCATTCTCTTAACAGATGATTACAAAAACATAAAAGGTCTTCAGTTCAAATGCGGAAGAGGCAACAAATTTGTTTTATGAAATTTTATATACCGGTGTTTCTCTTTATGTTCCAACAAAACGTTATGTAAAAAATACTTTTCCCAAATGGTTTAATTCAGATTTACGCCGTTTAGTCACACAAAAAAAATCCGCACATAAAAACTACCAGATCAGTCAAAGTCCACTTGATTTTGAAGTATTTTCCAATTTAAGAGCTACATGTAAAAACCTTTCAAAAGTTTGTTATGGAAATTACTTAAGAAAAATGGAGTTTAACTTTAATTCAAATCCTAAAAGCTTTTGGCAGTTTATTAATGATAAAAAGCAAACAAATTCAATTCCCAATGTTATGTCTCTAGATAACTCTACAGCATCCAATGCTGAAGATATTGCAAATTTATTTGCAGAATATTTTGCCACAGTTTACAGCAGGGGTAACGTCCTTCCGCACTTTGATGAACCAGTAGTGAGTGGATCTCGTAATATTTCAATAAGAGATATAACTGTGATGGACGTTTTTAAAAAAATTAATAAATTACCCAATAAATTTTCTTCTGGACCTGACGGTATTCCTAACTTTTTCTTAAAAAACTGTGTTTGCACCATCTCGGAACCGTTATCTATTATATTTAATAGATCTATTAATGAAGGCACATTTCCTGTAATCTGGAAACACAGTTTTATTGTCCCAATATTTAAATCGGGAGACCGCAACAATATTAAAAATTATCGAGGGGTATCAATTCAATCGAATATTTCAAAACTTTTTGATAGTCTTATCTGTGACCAGCTAACATGGGCCTGCAAACCTTTTATTATACACCAGCAACATGGTTTCTTCTCTGCGCGTTCAACATCGTCAAACTTACTTCTTTATAAATCCAAAATACTAAACAACTTATCCAAGTATTCTCAACTCGATTCGATTTACACGGATTTTTCTAAAGCTTTCGACAGAGTTGATCATACCTTATTAATTGAAAAGCTCTTTAAGTTTGGATTCTCTCTTAAAACTATAAAATGGATTGTTAGTTTCATAATGAACAGAACCCAAAGTGTGAAATTTGGAGGTGTCCTATCAGGTATAATCGAAGTAACATCTGGTGTTCCTCAAGGATCTCATTGCGCCCCTCTGATATTTTTAATATTTGTTAATGACATAGGTGATGACATTCTTTTTAGTGAATATTTAATGTTTGCTGACGATTTAAAAGTTTTTCGCGAAGTTAAATCTAGGGAGGATATGTTACTATTGCAGTATGACTTGGACATAATATTTAACTGGTCGATAAAAAATAAACTAGAGCTTAACATTGGTAAATGTTGCTATATCAGTTTTTTTACAGGTACAAAAAAATGTAATTCTTTTTATAATTTAAATAACTCGCCCTTAAGCTACGTATCATCGGTTAAGGATCTAGGTATAACATTTAATGAAAGTTGCAATTTCTCTGAGCACATAAAAACAATCACCTCAAAATCAAATAAAATCTTGGGTTTTATTGTGCGAAATTTAACTTCATTTAATCCATCAACTATTCTTACAGTATATAAATCTCTTGTGCGGTCTAACTTGGAGTATTCATCTATTATTTGGGCTCCATACTACCAAATTGATATCAAACTTTTGGAAGGGGTACAGCATAGAATTCTCAGAAACTTAGCTTTCAAGGTAAACTTTACTATTAGGAACCACGATTATAACGCAATTCAAAATCTGTTAAATCTGAAAACACTGGAATCTAGAAGAACATTTTCCCATGTGTGTTTTATATATAAAATAGTACACGGATTAATTGATTGTCCAGATTTACTTAATTTGTTAAAATTTTCGGTCCCAAGACCCGGTATTAGGCAAAGTCGTACTTTCCAATTAAATATTTATCATACAAACTATCTTTTAAATACGCCGTTTAATAAAGCTTTGGTATATATAAACAACTTTGATATTGACTTGTTTAGATTTAATTTTCAAAACTTTAAAAGTTCACTTTTAGTTACACTGCAGTAGTTTAGTATAAAATTTCTAGTTTGGTATACATGTGCATTTATATTTAAGTATATTTTTAGCTATCTTTAAGCTTAGTATTTCTTTTGTTATAATTAATAATATGTAATTATTTCTGTAATGGGGAAGTCCCGTAAAAATAAATAAATAAATAAAGTTAGGCTTCATTTTCTTTGCCTATCGACCGGCTGACCCAAATTTTAACTTCCTACGCAAATCCCAATGTAGCCATCTCTATCACACTTCAACAACCTATATTTAGCTATCTCACTTTATTCAGTTCCGTGATTTTAGGAATCTAGTGTGTGATAAAGTTGGCATCCGTGATTATTTACATGTCAAAACAAAAATAATTTTAATTAGAGAATAAATGATAAGCATCCTTGCATTTGGCAATAACAGTGGGTAGAAGTTGTTTTAATATATTAAAACCTGTATACAATAACCCTAGCTGAAAGTGAATCACACAAAACCAGTGGAGAAGTGGCGTTAGGTCCCAAAATAATACAGATTGAGCCAAAAACCATCCCTCGACATGTCCAATGTGAGATACATCCCACTGCAGAATCTAGCGAACTTTAAAAACTGCCAAAAATATTATTATTTAAGGTTCAATTACCCAAAACAACCCAATAAGTATACATTATGTCCCTGTAATTAATAAAAATAAACAAAATACCACCTATCGAAAGAGCTCAATCCTGGCATTTTCTTATTTTAGCCAAAACAAGAGTTTTTATCAAACTATAAATTTCTTAACTGTTACAATATATATGGCCAATTGTTGCCTGTAAGTTTTAAATTTACTTTCCTTTCCATTTTAATTGGTCTTGTTTACTCGCTTTCTTGCAAACTTCGGCGTATGTACTTCACTCACCCTTAAACAACTCAAAATTTCTTATCCGTAAAAAATTAGCACCAAAACAACATATTTTCGTGCTCTCGAAACGTGGTGCTGGATTCTTGGTGCCAAGTTTATTTCCGTCAAATTTGTGGTGCCCCGGAAAAATAATGCTACCGGGTATTTTAGGTTATTTAAGGTAATTTCTTTAACAAACTCCACTTCTGGGCCCATAACCTTTTGTTATAAACGTGGATAATTAAAAACAAACCTAATTATTATTATAAACTTGTTTTATTAGCGTTTTAACTTTAAAAAATAACACACCGTTTGACAGACACCATTACATTACATTTTTTCTACTTTGTGAAGTTAGCTACTAGCTTAATTATAGTTGACCAGTCTACAGTACAGTGGACCAGTCAAGTGATTTTATTGTTCTCTAACACTATTAAAAAGAAAACAAAAGTAGCACCTGCTCCAAAAACTCCTCTAATGTGATCTAGAGCACTAGATAGGTATGTTTGTTAGGGTAGGTGGGTAGTTTGAGTAGTACCGACATAGCCACAATTTCAGACCGCAAAAAAAATTCCTAGAAACTGAACATGTCGTTGCTACTGCAAAAACATTGTTGAAATCAAGTCTGTTATACACCAAACATTTGCGCTAACTATTAAGGTTAAAATTGTTTGACATTAACTATAGTTAATTAAAAACTAATTGTATGAGTGTATTGTTCTAAATATAGTTTTTCTGTCATATGAGTTTATACTGTTATCAAATTTACTGGCATAACAAGTCCTACATGTAAATTCTGGAGAAGACAAACTTTCTACAAATCCCGCTATTTGATGACTCCCCAAATTATCCCCAACAGCATATAATTCCTTTAACTCTTATATCCTTTATTATTTCTATGCCGTCAGTTTCGATAGCAGAAAGGTCTTTTATAATCCTTTTTGAAATTGAAATTTATTTATCGTGATACAATACAATCGTTTACACTTGTCAAATATAAATATAAAATATAAAAAATGTAGACAGCAAGGTCCAGTAAGTATTACAATACTAAAAAAATAAATTTAAAACAGTACGAAATATAAAGACATACAATTAAATTTCTGTCGACAGGTTGAGTCTAAAAAATTAATTCGTACTGTAACAGGCTTTTTTTAACAAGAGAGCTTTAACTTGCGTTTTAAAAGAACTTAGCGGTAGGTTTCTAACGCGAACTGGCAAAAAAATTAAAAAAAATTGGGCCAAAAAAATTTGAACCGAATTTACTACTCTCAAGTGTTATTTTTGGTAACCTAATGTTGTTAGACCTTGTATTTTCAAGATTTTCAGACTGTAGAGTATATTTACCTAAATTTTCTTTGACATACACTAAAGTTATAAAGATGTAAAGAGATGGTATGGTTAGGATATTTAGTTCAATAAAAGCTCTTTTAACTTCATCTCGATACCCTAGTCCCTTTATAACTCTAATAAGTTTTCTTTGCAGTCCAAACAGCCTTTCCACCCCAGATCCATGACCCCAGACCATCAGACCATAAGTTACTTTAGACTCAAATAAAGCAAAATAGGCCGTTTTAAGGACCTCTAATGAAACCATCTTTACAAGCGATCGAAATACAAAAATTGATTTTGATAATGATGCTGCAAGAGCACTAGTGTGCTGCTTCCAGTTCAAGTTTTGATCAAAGTATAGACCGAGGTATTTAACTGTATCTGGGTTTGAAAAATCATGAAGAGGTCTATGAGTAAAGAATATGTCAAGGGTTTTATTATTATTTAATGAGAGCCTGTTTGCCAGAAACCAATCTTTTGCACTCGACCGCCCCTCATCCATGAGCTGCAGAGTCTGCTGAAAATCTTTTGATATAATATTTGAATCATCAGCAAATAGAAGATTTTCCCAATATTTTTCCCAATAACGCAGTTTCAATATCATTTATGAAGATCAAGAACAACAGCGGACCAAGCACCGAGCCTTGTGGCACGCCACTGTTCACCATCCTCATATTTGACTTTTTACCATTTATTGCTGTGTACTGCCTTCTACACACTGTTACTGAATCTTGCATAGGATGCAGTAGATCCTCAAAGTAAACCAAAAACTGATATTGGTAGCTAAAAACCTGTATTTTAATTTGCTAAGTTCAGCAAAATCGTAGAGGTTAGTTCTTGGAGGATATTGGCTTAACACTCTTCAGCAGGATCTATACTTCGCACCATTAATTTAAGAAGTAAAATTTTAAGTGCTTTTATTATAACTATCTATTTAAATGAAAAATTAATAGGCAAAATAATTTTATTTTCATTCATTTAATTAAAAATATATTTTTTAAATAGGGCACATTTGCTTTGTTGGTCAGTATATGTTTTATGTATTAGCTATTAAAAAGTCAGTCAACTAACGTTTGACAAGCTCTATTATAATAATAGAGTACCAATAGTAGGTACTGTACTATAGTACTATACTACTTGGAGTTCAGCTAGGCAACTAATAGATTTTCTTAAGTAAGCAATGTCGTTGCTTTGCCAAAAAACAGAAAGCAGTTTCATGTAGTCAGGGGCATTTCGAGGTTTTTGTCGTAGGGTTGTGTGAAGTTAAATATTTCGGACTGAAAAAAATTTGATGACAAAAAAAAAGGTCATCCCCCAATTTTTTTTAAAAAAGGTCCTCACCCCCAAAAAAATTTTTACTCCCAACATTTTTTATTACCACCAAAAACGATTTTTACCCATTTTTTTTACCCAAAACTAATTTTCTTTATTCAACCAGAATAATATATATCACATCTACATTTTGCCGACTCAACTGCTGAAATTATTGACTGGGCCATTTCGTAGAGGGAGTAACACCCCCACACCCACCTCGGAATTCCCCTGCATGTAGTACCTTTACGTATAACAGCTGTTGCATGCTAGCAATAATGGCATTTTTAAAAATAATTAGAAAGAAAATATTTTGATAGCAACTATCAAAAATTTTGACAACTGTTGTCAGTCATGTAACTATGACAACTAAGTATTAAAATATATACTGTGGATTTGTTATCTAAAATATACTAACCAACAACGTTTATAATAACTTTTACATTGCATAATAAAAATAAACTTTTATTAAAATACATCATATTAAATTAAAATTTTGTTGCATTTTTAAAAAATAAAGAGTTTACGCATACATAGAAACTTATTTGGTTGGTCATATCGTAAAAAATAGAGCAGTTATAGTAATTCGAAAAACATCAAAAAATTATTTAATTTTTTTTTAATTTTTGAATAAAGCCAATTATAAATATTTTTTTTAACAAATTAAGTGCTACTTAAAAAAATAATTAGATATTCGTTAGAAAATACACATTTTTAGTAAAAGTTGTAAGGTTTGGAGCCTGCTGAAGATTGTTAAGCCAATATCTTTCAAGAACTAACCTCTACGATTTTGTTGAAAGCAGAAAACTAAAATACAGGTTTACAGCTATCAAAATCATTTTTTGGTTTACTTTGAGGATCTACTGCATCCTATGCAAGATTCAGTAACAGTGTGTCTATTGCTGAGATACGACGCTATTATTTTCAAGCTTAAGGGGTCAAACTTGTAGAACTCGAGCTTTTTCAACAGCTCAGGATGAGGCACACAATCGAAAACCTTTGAAATACTCTCTCAAAGCCAAACTTTTTTATTTTATATCTCTTTCATAAATAAGAGCTAATAGTTGAATTTGATCCACCTGAGTTCTATACCAAGGTGGTATATTTCCTAAAACAAAATACACCCCTATAACCTTATGTTTAAGTTTCGAAGAGCCAATTGCAAACTTCAAAAGCGTCTTGGTACAAAATAATTTGAATTGATTGTTTTTAATGAGTTGCCATCAGTAACATCAGAAAAATCTCTATTATTAGTATATGAGCTTTGAAAATACTTAAAAATATTGTCATTTTTGAATAAATTAATAATTGTTTGAAAAATCGGTACGTAATAAAACTGAGAATTTGATCCTAAGGAAATGCACTCTGGCCCTATATAATATAAATCATTTTTATAAATTATTTTTCTGGAATAATTACGTCTTATGGGACCATTTTCTACATTATAAAACCTATCAAATAAATTTTTTGATAAAAAATCATTACTGATTTTCGTTAAGTTATTTGTTTTAGCAAGTGTCAATAGCATTTATTTTATTAATATCAATTAATCCATCAATAAAATGTTACTGAGCTTTATCACTAACATGAAATTTTTCTTCTAAGTTGAGATGTAATTTAGATAATAAACTTAAACCCAAATTAGTTAAATTATTAAGTGAAGAGTTGGATTCATTACTACATTCCGAGCTATTTTCCAAAATATCTGTTACATTTAGAATCTCAATTTCTTTAGTTACGCTATACTCATCTGCAGGCATATAAAGCTGTAGAAAATAAGCAAAAAAATACTATATTTCTGCGAATTCTTTTGTGTATTAATTAAAATTTTCGCCTGCGGCCCTAATGTTGTGCTTTTTTTACAAATGCATGTATTTTTATTTTGAAATTTTCGAAGATCTAAGGAATAGAAAATCAAATTAAAAAAAGTCGTTTTTTTGTCATAAGACTCTGCTTATTGGTCAAGGAAAAATCAAAAAAATTGCCTGGAAAACCGGGAAAAGTCAGGGAAATTTGTTTCTGAAAAATAGTGCCACCCTGCTTAGTTAATTTATAAAGCTAATGTATAAGGGCTGGGTTAATAATGCATGTATAGATGGCGATCTCCACAAAAATCAAACAAAAAATAACTTGTATTTATTATTAACAATTTTAAAACATTTATAATACTCCAGAGGTCAAGTAGTTTTACCTAGAAATAATTCAGGGAGTTTTTATTTTGGGTTTTTTTTTAGGGTATAGAGCCGAAATTAAAAAAACAATTTGGTTTGGAATTTGACCTTGACCTTGAACTTGATTTGGAACTCATTTTTTGACACAAAAAACGGATTTTTCAAAATATCTTAAGATCGGTGCGTCCTAGTACAAAAAAACGTTCTGTATGCAATTAAAGAGGGTCAAATGATAATAGGTTAATAATATTCGTAGTCAATAAATTTTAAAATTATACATTATGGGCTGTCCATATATTACGTAACGCAATTTTCCAAAAAAATTGACCCTCCCTCCCCCCGGTCACATTTACCAACACCCCCCCCCCCCCTGTGTAACGCGTAACAATATAAAATTTTTGTTTCGCAATAAATTTAACTGTATTCTCACTATTGATTCGTTTTTCTCGACAAAACAAACATGAACCTAAAATATAGTATAACATAACCTTAAAAAAAATCACACAAACTTTAAAAAAATATTCATAATCAATATCACACAGGGAAAAAATACTAGGTACCTCTTTTTACACTGAGTGTCACATAAAACACGTATATTGTTTATGCACAGGTACACAAAATAGTACACACATTGGTGTTCTGTGAGTACACATTCCGCGCAAAAATGTATCATCGCCGATGATTCATCGGCAAGATCACGCAAGAACAGGGCCGTAAGATTTTTTTAATATCAATGTCAACAGTTTTTTTACTGATTACAATATTATTTAAATATGCATAGTTTCGTCAATTTTTGTGTGAAAAAGGGAATTATGGGCCACTAAATAGTAATTTATGTTGAAATAAAAATACATCTGCCAAGCTTAGGAAATAAACATTAAATTTATTAAATTCCGTTTCGTTTCGATTACCTAGACCCCCCTCCCCCCTGTCACAAACTGTAACAATTTCTCTGCCCCCCCCCCCCCCCAGGCGCGTTACGTAATATATGGACAGCCCCTTTCAATGCCCTCTAATTCATGTTCAGTTTGCAATGGAAATTTGTTTTGGTGTTCAAAATCGTTATTTGGATTTAAATATGTCAGGGGTAAAAGCTGTTTTATTTTTGTTATTTTTTTGTTAATTAAGTTTTGTTTTTCTTCGATTCTTGTTATGGTATTAAACATTGAATTTACCATTTTGTTCGTCATCAATACCTTTTTTAAAATGGTCTTGAGTGGGTCTTCTCGTGGATCTTCTGGTTCTTTATCTGAAAAAGAAGAAAATATTTGCACATACTGTTTATTTAAACAGCGTCATGTCAATGTTAATGTTAATAATAGTCAATGGGAAAATAAAGAAAAAGTGATTTTCGACGAGACATAAAATAGTACATACCTATTTTTACCTTTATGACAAAATATACGTTAATTTATTGTAAACTGGCAAAAGTAAGGCCAGAAAACAGCCACAGTTTAAATTTCGCGCGCATGTCAAAAGGTTGGCCATACTGAGAAATTATCAAATGAAATTGATATCTAGCTTCCGCTGGCATTTTACAGCCAAACCTTGTGACAGAAACCACGCGACAGAAACTGCGAGCCTAATTTCATATCTAGAATTAAATAATCAATTATACTCAGGTCTCAGGTAATAAACAAATCGATTATTTTTAATAACAAAAACTAACTTCAAAAAGTTTTCGCCAACCACGTTGTCACCACCTTGCCCCCCGTCTAGATAAGTCTTGTGCAGTACTAGTCCTTACTTTCTTAGTCGTGAACAACAAACACACAATTGTGAACAAATCAGGTTAAATAAAAATACTTGAAAATATTAAAAAAGTCGTTTTAATATATGATTTAACTAATTCCTGTAGACATGCCAACGATTTTTTGATTTTGATAATGTTTTATGTTGAATGTTGTAAATAACTCGTGGACTGTAAAATTTAATTATTTATTGACATTAATAACTTGTATTTATAATAATCTGTTGTAATTTTTACAAAGCGTAACTAACGCCTGTTGTTTTGACGGCTCAATGTGATGTAAGATGGATGTGTAAGTTGACTGTATTAAAGAAGATCTTACCTTGGCTGTTGTGGCTTTTTCTTAAGGTACCTTAATTTTGCCCGAGTAAGAAACTTCTCCCCATAGGAATGATGAATTTGCGATGATTTGGCTGTTAATTTCCATGTAATTTATGCTAGCCTGGCTGGGATATATAGTTTGAACACTAATTTAAATACTGCCTTCGAAACAGTATAATTGAATTATTTATTTTTAATAACTACTAAAACGAACATTGCACGATTCGTATATTTTCTACCAAACACCTGCACGCATCGGTGTCTTAATTCGTACTTTTTTCTGTCGGGGGGGTAGGAGTTCGCTGTCGCGTGCCGTTGAAACGAGATAGACTGCGCTTTTCTAGAGATAGACAGCACAGTTGTTGCTGCTGAAAATTAGCAGGTAACGGTGACGTTCCACACGAAAAGCGTCAGGGTCATTCCTTAACATATTCCCCCGCGATGAATGGACCAAAGTCCATTTATGACTAAACTACTACTATTCCTATAAATAAACCCAAAACGATTACCGTTGTAATCGCTATATCCCAAAATAAAGAAGTAAAATTAAATTTAAACTAATTTTTAATTGAGAAAATATTTCCCAAATTAACCCCTTTACTATACTAAACTAACTACTATAATACACTATTATCAAAAATGAAAATCTGTCTTACTGCGACGGCAGCGGACATAATTTAACCAATGGGCGTTTAAACTCTCCTAGTGCTGTTTTAACTCTAGCTACTCTAGCTATTTTATCAGCGCCATAGTGAAGTTTTAAAATCCTTCCTAGAACCCATTTTCCAGGAGCAACATTGTCCTGTTTGATAATAACTAAATGACCCTCTTTAAGTGAGTCATCCTTATACCATTTTTGGCGCTGTTGAAGTGTTTGGAGGTACTGTTGGCTCCAACGTTGCCATATGTTTCGGTGAAAATTTTGTATTAATTGCCACCTAGACAGTCTATTTAGTGGAATATTCGACAGATCCTCGTCTGGAGGAGCCGAAACTACGTCTAAATTGAGGAAATGATTTGGAGTGATTACTGCCAAATCATTTGGACTTGAACTCATAGCCATTAATGGGCGTGAGTTAAGTACTGATTCTATTTGGGTAAGAAGGGTAGTAAATTCCTCAAAGGTAAGGACTTGCTCCCCTACTACTCTAGCTATATGGCTTTTAACCGCAGCCTCCCATAATCCTCCCATATGGGGTGCTGAAGGCGGGTTAAAATGCCAATTAATAGCAAGACCTTCACAAGCACCTTTCATCAGCTCCGAAAATTCTCGATCTGCACCAATAAAATTGGTTCCACAATCCGAATGGATATCTACTACTTTTCCACGACGAGCTACGAACCTACGAAAAGCTGCAACGAAAGCGTCTGTGCTAAGACTTGAAACTAACTCTATATGAATTGCTTTTGTGGCAAAACATACAAAAACGCAGATATAGGACTTAAAAGATTTTGCCCCACGGTATCTGCCTACTGTGACCTTGAAAGGACCTCCAAGGTCAACCCCACATCTAGTAAAAGCTCTTATCTCCGATACTCTACAGGCGGGCAAATCACCCATGGGGGGTGTGAGTGGTTTTGGGTTCACTCGAAAGCACCGATAGCATTTTGAAAGACAACTACTTATCGCTCGCTTAGCACCTAAAATCCAAAACTGCTGCCCTATTAAGTATTGGAGAGTTTGAGGACCTGGGTGCAGGTACTTCTCATGAAACGAAAAAATGATTAAATATGTGAAAGCATGGTCTCTTGGTAACAAGATTGGAAATTTTGAATCGAAAGTCAAATGCGAATGTCTTAACCTACCACCTACTCGTATAAGACCTTTTTCATCCAGAAAGGGAGAAAGCTTTCGCAAAGGTTTTTCGCACAACTTTCCTTTTTTTATGGTAGCAATTTCACTGACAAAAACTGAGTGCTGCACTACTTTTGCTAACGTAATGGTAGCGTTGTACAACTCAGCTTCTGTGAAAGCACCTGAAAAGCTGTCTTCTTTTCTACATTTCCTAATAAATCTCAAAACATGTGCTACTATCCCTTGGATTTTTCTTAAAGACGAGAAACGTTCCAAAAGACTTGCAATCGCATTATAATCCTCAACTACTACAAGTGACAAGTTTGCTGGTTTAGCAGCTTCCAGTTCGGCCTCCTTTGCGGGAGAAAAAACCTTGGAAACTGGCCAATCATCTTTCTGTTGACGCAGCCAGCTAGGGCCATTCCACCACAGGGAATGTTCTATCAATTCACGTGGCAATATACCACGCGAAGCGACATCTGCCGGGTTGTCAGCTGATACAAGATGATTCCAGCATTCTGGTGATAATATTTCCTGGATAAAGCTTACCCTATTTGCTACGAATGTCTTCCACCTATGTGGTGAAGACTTTATCCACGAAATCGCTATGGTCGAATCTGACCAAGCATATATTCTAGGAAATTTTAATTTTTCCTGAAAGGAATCTAACACAAAATTAAAGGCCTTGCTCAATAAGACGGCTCCACACAGCTCCAACCTCGGTAGAGAAATCTTCTTGAGCGAAGCAACTTTAGACTTTCCACAAAGCAAATAAATCGAAATGCTGCCATCCGAATGAACAGCTCTTAAATATATGCAACATGCATATCCTTTTATACTACTATCACAGAATCCATGAAGCTCAAGTTCCGTATTTTTATTCTTGACATCTAGAAAACGAGGAATTTTTAATTTGCTTAAGTACGAAAGTTCGGACTTAAATTTCGTCCATTTTGAAACTACTTCTATAGGGGGTGTGTCATCCCACTGAGCCCCTACCGACCACAAAAATTGTATTAAATGTTTTGCAAAAAATGTGATTGGCGCTAAAAACCCTAGGGGGTCCCAGATTCGGGCAATATCTGACAATATCGAACGCTTCGTAGGAAGCATATCATTTGAACTACTATGGAATGCAAAACAATCCGATGAAGGTATCCATTGCAACCCTAATAACTTTAGGGTACTATCTTCTGAATCGAATTTTATATTTTGACAATCTTCTGCGGGTAGATCTCGCAATATAAGTGGACAATTGCTTGCCCATTTACGCATCTCGAAACCTCCCTTATTAAGAAGACCAACTAATTGAGACTTCAATTCTTGAGCCTCTTCAGGAGTATCTGCCCCTCCCAAGCAATCATCCACGTATATTGCTGAAGTTAGTGCTTGGGCTGCCAAGGGAAAATTGTGACCTTCGTCACGAACCAACTGAAGAACGGTGCGAATTGCTAAATAGGGCGAACTACAAAGACCAAAAGTTACACTGGTTAAAAGAAATTCTTCCAACGGATTTTTCGGACTAAACCTCCAAAGTATTCTTTGGTAATTCTGGTGCTTTGGCGCAACTAAAATTTGGAGAAACATCTTCTTGATGTCCCCAGCTACTATAATCTTGTATAAACGAAGGTTTAACAACAACGAACATATATCTGCCTGTAATTTTGGACCTGCCAACAAACAGTCATTTAAAGACCGTCCATTATCCGTTTTGGCGGATGCGTCATAGACTGGTCTGCACCTGGTGGTACTACTATCTGGCCTCCAGACGACTGTATGTGGTAGAAAGTTCACTTTTCCAGTATACTCCTTTGGAGCTTTGACTAAATAACCATCTTCCAAATAACCCAAGATGACATCACTGTAAGCCTGCTTCAGTTCGGCGTCTTTCGCGAACCTTCGCTCCAAAGAGTAAAATCTTTTTTGTGCCATGGAATAAGAATTGCCCACATTTACATCAGATTCATTTTTAAAAGGCAGTTCTACTATGTAACGCCCCTTTGCGTCACGTGAAACCGAATCTACAAATTTTTGTTCACACAGAACATCATCAGGATCAGAATGTTCCTTTTCTGGAACTTGTTCTGTCTCCCAAAAGCGCCTAAGATCAAAAGTGTCAACAGAAGTCACCAACGAAATTTTAGGTCCTGCACTATGAGCAACTTTTCCCATTAAAATCCAACCAAACGATGTATCCAATGCTATTGGTTCTCCAGCTTCTCCAGAAATTTTTCCAGGCCTAACAATTTGCGAGAAAACTTCTATACCTAGGATCATATCGACTGCACCCGGACGCTTATAAAGTGGATCCGCTAAATGCAAATTTGACAAATGCTCCCATTGCGAAGACTCTAAGGAGTTCGGTGGAACATTGGAGACTAAATGGGGTAAGATGTAAGCTTCTACTGAAAGAACGGGACCGTCCTTACTTAAAGGCTTTATATAACATTGACCAATTCCACTAGAAACGACTGGAGATTCGGCATTAATGCCTGTAACTATTGAAGACACTTTTTCTATACGCATACCTAAACTATTGGCGCATTTTTGCGTCATAAAACTCGTCATCGAACCAGTGTCGAGTAATGTACGAACAGGTTGAAAATTTCCACGGGAATCCTTAACCTTGACCATTACTGTGGACAACAAAACTGACGAAGTCGAAGTTGCAGTAAGAGTAACTTTCCCCTCTGCCCCTACGTTATTGGTCGCGCTGTTGGAGCTCGTATTGGTCTCCGAAACCAGGCGACTACTACTACCACCACTACTACTATAAGCTGCAGAAGAACCTGCTTTTTCAAAGTGCAATAAGCGATTATGCTTTAACTTGCAAAAACAATTGTTTTTCGCAGAACAATTTCGAACTGAGTGCTCCTTTAAACAATTCAAACAAAGATAAAGCTCTTTTATCAGATCGTATCTCTTGTGAGAATCATGCTTTAAAAAAGAAGGACAATTTTGTATCGAATGTGCACTGGATTTGCAAAGCTTACACTTGCTTGCATCTACAGCACTAACTACAAAAGCATGTTTATTCACGCTTGAACTTACCTTTGAATTCGTGTAAGAATTCGCAGAAAAGTTTGTTTTTTCAGGTTTTTTACCTGCAGAAACTTCTATTGACTCTAAACCTTTACTATGATTTTCTAGAAATTTTTTAAGATCATCAAAACTAGGAATTGCAGCACTATCGCCTAGTGTGCTTTCAAACTTTGTACACAAATGCTTGGGTAATTTTTTAAACACCAGATCAAACATAACGAAACTCCAATGGTTTGTTTCCAAACCTAACGAATTCAGTATAGACAGATTTTCATTTATGACATTTAAAAGGTTATACAAAGCGGTAGAACTATCTGCAACACTAACAGGTAAATCTAAAATATTGTGCCAATGTATTGTGGCCAAAATGCGACTATTGTCATATCTATCACATAATTGTTTGTAAAGGATTGGATAGTTTTGTGCCGAGGCTGGAATACTTTTTGCTACATTTAACGGTTCACCAGAGAGGCTTGAGGTCAAGTGGTAGAATTTTTCTATGCAAGATAAATTTTTATTTTTATGCACACGATCATCAAAAAGATCTTTAAACCCACTCCATTCAGAAAACTTTCCACTAAATACTGGTAAGGGTATGGGGGGTAACTTGACACCGCTATTGCTACAACTACTATTTTGGTTACTGGTGTCATTACTGTTCCCAACAAGCTTTGTTAGCTTCCTACCAATATCCCAATAAACAGTGTCTATTTTCTGAACTTCATCTTTTTCTCTAGCCAACTCTTGTTTTAACTGAGCTTCAGTCAGATTTGAAGCCGCTATACAATCTAAAATATCATTTGACAGCTTTTCGCACAGCTGATAGCTTAAATCTGCTGTCCTATGGCTAGCCAAAAAGCTTTCCAGTTTTGTGATATCCTCTTCGGCCTGAGTGGCGCGATTATAAATCCGTTTAAGCCTCTCATATTGAGTTTGCCTCTTATAAAATAAAGACATGTGTTGACTCATTTTTATAATTTAAATCTACTAAATTTATTTAAAAAAATTAAATAAACTATTTTATTTTATTAAAAAAAATAATTTACCCGCCACTGTTTATCTTAAATATTTTAAGAAAACAATTCTACTACAAAAAAAAATTAAAATGTGTTGCAGATACTTATTAAATATATTTAAATCAAATAAGTTTTAAAGTATAGCAAAGGTTTATTTATTTTCATATAAAAAGTTTCAAAAAACTTTATCAATGAATGCGACAAAATAATAAAAACTGTTTTAACCCATTCGTAGCCAAGCTTTTTATTTTTATAAAAATAAGATTATAGATAGATATTGTTGCCCAGAGTCATGAAAAAATATTTAAAAAAATTCTAGTCTCTCCCTTTTTTTTATTTTTGATTTTGAAAAAATGTTCCAATATTGGAAATTGGCAGGATTTGTTTAAAAAAAAGTATAAAAACTTATTATTTTTTAAATTATATTTTTATTTATGAAACGGATTAAACTAATGTAGCAGTTATGACTGCCACTGTTTTTAAAGATTACCTGATCTGTGTCACGTAATCATACGATGTTACCATTTTTTCAGAAGTTAGTATTTCTTTCTATTTGCACATATAAGATTGAGTACAGACTTATTGTATGGTCTTGTGGAAGTCTTGCGATGGTCCTTGATTCCATTTGCTGGGTCATTTTTCTTTTATTACAGAATTTGTCTTATTTTTGGTGTTTACTTTTGATAGCCTAAAATATAATAACAAACGTCTAGTAATCTACTACATTCAGTACTTGAGTTAGCTACTGATGTTTTTCAGCTAGTCTTACCTTTTTAATCACAGCTAAAGCTTCTGGAAGTCGGATAAAATCATTATCAAAGATTGTTTACCTAATTTTGAGGTTAGTTTTACTTCTACCCGCATTCAGGTATACAGTATGCATTGCATGGTCAGCTGATGACTTCAAGTTGGTTTATTTTCGTCGTATCATTTCTTAAACCATATGAAACGATTGTTAGATGTATGGCTAGGCATTTTAAACTTATTTAGAGTATTCTTTTTCTTTATTTTCAAGTATTATGGGGATTATGAATAGATGTTTTTTGTGTTGCCTACCCTCAAAATCGATTTGTTGTTCGTAGTTCCAAGTTTCGCCACGGGGGGAGTTTTGTACCTTGCCGGAGTTGAAGGGAGTGGCGTTCTTTTTCAAAACGACAAGCAATGGCGTTCAGGTCGTAAAATCAGAATCTGATTTTTGTGAAACCATCCGTGGTTTATGTTTGTGTAAAAATGTTGCAATAAGTTTGTAATGAAGTGTAGTATAATCCTACGTAATTAGTTCAAGCAGTTTTAATGGAAATTCCACAATATTCATCTTTCAAAGTAAGTCGCTTTTTGGTTACCTAAGTTACAAGTGTTTAACACGTTGTTTTCTTTATTTTCATTAGAGGCGTACAGATGAAGGCTTCAGGCTGCAGAGTATTCTAGTATTCAGCACTTACTGCTCCAATTAATTCAGTTTTGGACTGGGTAAGTTTATTTTAAATCTAATTACGGATTTCGATTTTTCATATCGATGGCTGAGTTCTAAAGTCGCTGTTCTTTCTTTCTAGATTGTTGGTGAAGCTTTTCCATTCCTGTTCTAACGTTCTTCGAATGTTTTGACGATACCTCTATCCCAAATTTTATGAATATTGTTGGTGAAGCTTTTATATTTTACAACGTTACCGTTATCTCAAATTTTACGAGTATCGATGGCGAAGCTTTCCATTTCAACTTTAACTTCAATTTTCATTGAGGTGTTCTTCAATTTTCCACATTAGTTTTCAAGAGTTTTCAAGATTTTTCAAGATGTTCAGTAAATTGCAGTACCGTTTTTAAGCCAAGAGGTTTACAAATGTTTCAATGGATCCTCAAGCGTTTGAGTTTCAAACGTGTTCAAATTTGTAAGGAGTTCTCAAGGCAAGGACAAGGAAATGTTCTGCACAGTGACGTACATCATCAGGGAGTGGGACAACGTATTTGGTCGTTCCAGGGACAACTTTAATTAACAGGTTTTTATAGTTTTAGTGTAAATAATGAAAATGCGGTTTACTATATTTATTTTTGGTAAAATATCCAAGTTCTCAAATTTTAATATTTATTAAGGTGCTCTATTTTATTATGAATATTCTAGGTTGGTTTGTAAACAAAGTTGCAACTTTGGGCCGTACGCCTAGATTACTATTTTTCACTTATTAGCACATACCTTATATTACTGTTTTTATTTAGGTTATTCACCATAATAATTTTGGTATACATATTTTAACATTTTTGCAATAGGGTAGTTCACCACATTTTTTTTATATTTCGCAATGGGGTCTTTTCACCATACTTTTGGTAATTTATAATTTTATTTTAATTAATATGATTAATTAAAGTTGTCTACTTGTCATTTTAAATAAACATTGTAACAGCACATATTTGAGTTTTTGTTTAAATTATAATCAACACAAGATATACAAATCTATTCAAATCATAGTTATTTTTCAGGTTTATACATGCTGTAAAAGATAATTAATATTCTAGTACATTATTTTTTATGTGTTTGAATCTTAACACATAAACTGCCAAGCACATGTATGTTTACAAGATTCTGGCGCCCAAGGTGTTAAACTAAGCTTATTATCATAATTTTTAATCCATGAACCCCTGTGCCCGTACTGATGCCAGTTAGCCGATCGCAACCGTACATTTTCTTTTCTATAATAAGTAACCAGGGCAACGCCTGATAATTTTTTAGTTTTTACTTATTCTAGACAGGAAAACGCGGTACACAATGGCGCCCAAATAACGTGGGATTAAGCTAGTTTAACTTTTAAATTTTTGAAGTTTGTGAAAAAAATATAAAGTAAAAAAAAAAAAAAAAATTTTTTTTGAGATATTTTTAAGATATTTTTAAGATATTTAGACAAAACTGGATATGGTTGTTGATTTGATTTAAACAATAGGTGTGCAATGTTTAAAAAATAGTTTGGTGTATACAGGGAGAAAAGAAACCACGGATAGGTTGAGAGTACCAAAAGGGTAAAGTTTTGAGTTTTATTCGAATTCTAAAATATATAGGATCGTAATAAAAAAAGTATTGGACGCAGTGGTACAGTTTTTGGTTATTTTTGATTCTGAAATATACAGGGTAAAAATAAAAGTTAGAGAGAATTTTTTTTTGAAAAGCAAACATTTTGGTGCATAGTTTTGATTATTTTAATTCTGAAATATATAGAGTAAAATAAAGAGAGAAAAGTTTGGCCAGTGAGTTATTTTAGTTCTAAAATATATAGGAGAAAATAAAGTTGAGAGGTTTTTGGTTATGAAATTCTAAAATATATAGAATGGATTAAAGTTTGATGAAAGATGAGAGATTTTTTGAGTTTGTGAAATTCTGAAATATACAGGGTGAACAAAAAAGGTGTAGTAGTACGCGAGAATAAATCGTGGAGTTTTTGGTTCCGATCCGAATCTAAAAAAGAGTGGCGGACAGGGCAAGTATTTTTGAAAAAATATTGCAAATTTTGAGTGAGATTGCGAGAGATTTTTGAAAGATTTCTGAAAGATTTTCAAAAGATTTTTGAGAGTGAATATTTTTAGAAAGAATATTGACTATTTAAAGAGAGATTGCGAAAGATTTTTGACAGATTTTGACAGATTTTTGATAGTAAATTTTAGTAATAAATTAAAATTTTAATCATGGAAGATTTAAATAAAATGGATCTTAGATATTTGACGGTAGAGCAAATAAATTATGAATTGCGTATTAGGTCTTTAACGGCTAGGAATGATAGAAATGCGAAAATTAAAACATTGAGTAGAGCTATAGCAAGGGAAACGGAGGACAATAAATATGTCGATCCGGAGTTTAATTTCAATAATGAGGTAAAAGCTATTAATGATAATATTGATATTGTAAAAACTTTAGTTAAAGAACTTGAGGAGTTTGAGTACTCAATTTCTCAACTCATTCGTATAAAGTCAAATCTAGCGCACATAAATAAGCGTTTAAATAGGTTTCCGGAAGTAAAGGATAAAGAAGCAGATAGGACAAAATTTTTACAGATTTCTAAAGCCACTTGTTTAGAATTAGAGGCGGATTTGATTGAGGCTCATACTGCGCATGAGAATAAGGTCAATGAAACTAATATGACAAGAATTTCTTTAAATGACACAACGTTTCATGCAGCAGCTAATACTTCGGCTAGATCAGACCCGGACTTTATAAAGCCTGTACCTGTTTATAAATGGGGTGTTTCTTTTGACGGTACTGGAGACGTACTTTCGTTCATTGAAAAAGTAGATTATTTAAAAGTTTGTAGAAACGTCTCAGATGAAATTTTATTTAAAACAGCTTATGACTTATTTAAAGAGCCGGCGCTCTCTTGGTTTTTGTCAGTTAAAAGTTCAGTTAATAATTGGTCAGAGTTAATAGGATTATTAAAGAAAGAATTTTTGTCTGCTAGTGTAGATGATCATACTTGGGATGACATCAGGGCAAAGTATCAAAAACCAGATGAGTCAATTTCAGTTTTTACAGCGGCTATGGAGACATTATTTAAGAGACTTTTGCGTTATCCTAGTGATTTTACAAAATTGAAAACAATTAGGGAAAGGATACTTCCACATTATTTTACTCCGTTATCATTAGTAGAAGTAAACTCGATTGAAGACCTCAGAAAGTATTGTAAAAAGTTAGATGAAGCTTACATTTTGAAACAAAAAAGTGTAACAAATAAAAACGCAATTTATAAGAAATCAGTACCTAGGGTAAATGTGGTAGAAACTCAAGATAGTAGTTTTGCAGAGGAAAGTAGTTGTGTAAATAAAGCAAGTAGTAGTAAAAATGTTTGTAAAGAAGGGCACTGTTGTCAGATAAATTCAAATAGTAATTTTAGTAACAATTTTAGAAATAATAATAATAGTAATGGTAACTATAATAGAAATTTCAGAAATAATGGATATAAATCTTTTGGTAGTAATAGTAGCAGTAATTTTAATAGTAATAAAAATCAGAAAAATAGCAGTTCAGAAAATAATAGTACAGTAAATAGTAGTAATCAAGTAAAGCAAATAGTCTGTTATAATTGTAATGGAATTAATCATGTTTTTAGTAAATGTCTTGCAAAAAGGACTAAGTTTTGTTACCGTTGTGGAAAAAAAGACGTATTTTTAAAAGATTGTTCTAATTGTCAAAAAAATGTAGAGCAGTAGTGGGAAATCCCGGCCGACGCTCACTACTTCATAAGGCCATACCTGATAGTAAGATAACTAGTAGCTACGAAGACAATTGGTTCAATTGGACAATTTGGCTAGAAAAAGTAAAAGCATTTTATAAAAATCACTTAATTTCCTTAGTAAATTTAAATCCTTTTGAAAATTTACCAAATGATAATAGGCCTTATATAAAAGCAAGTATCGCTAATAAGCAAATAGTAGCATTAATAGATACTGGCGCTAACTGTTCAGTTATAGGAAATTTGGGAATTAGTTTGATTAAAAGTTTAAATTTAGAAATTTGTAATAGTAGTATACCATATGTAACTACGGCTGATAAGGCACATCAAAAAGTTTTAGGTTTTGTGGAGTTACCAATTACAGTCAATGATACAGTAAATGTTTTAAAAATTTTAGTAGTACCGACTTTGCAAACAGAATTTATTTTTGGAGTAGATTTTTTGAAACAATTTTCTATATCTCTAAGTTTCGAAAATAATTCTTGGAAATTTTTGAATAAAGTAGAAATAAA
This sequence comes from Brachypterus glaber, assembly GCA_958510825.1. Lineage (NCBI taxonomy): Eukaryota > Metazoa > Arthropoda > Insecta > Coleoptera > Kateretidae > Brachypterus > Brachypterus glaber. The sequence continues at coordinate 110,238,144 of OY294044.1, read as the reverse complement.
TAGTATTAATTCTAGTAATGAATTTGGAATTTTAGAGTTAAGTAGTGATCAGGAACATTTAGCTAATAAAGTTAAAGATTTGTTCAAAGAACTAAAAAAAGATAAGTTAGGGTGTACTCATATAATGAAACATGATATTGATACTGGGGATAACAAACCTTTTAAAATGCGACAATACCAAATGTCTCCGTATATGCAAGAAATTTTAGTTAAAGAATTAAAAGATATGTTAGCACAAGGGGTAGTCTCTCCTTCGAATAGCGATTATAATAGTCCGGTATTGTTAGTGAAAAAATCTGATGGATCGCATAGGCTTTGTTTCGATGGTAGAAAATTAAATGCTCAAACAAAGAAGGATTCTTATCCATTACCAAAAATTGATAGAATTTTAAGTATGCTTGGTAAGGCGAGATATATTTCTACAATCGATCTGAAAAAAGCTTTTTGGCAGATTCCACTGACTGAAAGGTCAAAGGAAAAATGCGCTTTCACTGTACCTGGCTATGGTCTATTTCACTTTAATCGTATGTGTTTTGGGTTGGCTAACGCGGCGCAAAGGCAACAACGATTGATGGATAAATTGTTTGGTGCTGCCTTTGAACCATATAT